>JAQNCA010059831.1:0-11199 GCA_029783725.1 Acanthurus tractus | reverse complement strand
TCGGGTGCTGGCCCGGCCCGTCTGTCAATTTTTAAAAGTCTATGTGGCCCCTGAGCCAAAAAGTTTGCCCACCCCTGATTTATACCCATGAAATATCCCATGATGGTTTAATTGCTCCTGCAAGAATACAATCCCACGGACTGCACAGTGTTGACATACTAAAATTGCTGCCATCCTCATGCAACATCAATATTTCTCAATGCTTCATACCAAGATCTGTTGTGTGGGACTAGATGTTGATATCCCTTTTTACATGCCTACTTGAGGCACCAATGTGACACTGTTGGAAGGTCAAGTGAGTGGTGTTATCCTTCGGGTTTTGAATATGTTGTGCTGAGGCAGGCTTCTTAACCTAGTTTTGTTTGGGAAGGCCAGCTAAAAGAGGCTATTTTTTTCACCCAGAAAGTGGAGGCCAGTTAGAATGAGGAAGGTAGAGTCAGGGAGAGATGCCTTTTGTGGGGCTAAAGCTCTCCCCAACTAGACAGGACTTTGCTCTACCTCCCTCTACTCCCCTACTCTCATGGGTGAGGCAAGGGGGAAGAGTAAACACTATTAATACTTACCAATACTTACCAGCCCAGACTAGGTGTTGATATCCCCTGTTACATGCGTGCTTGGGGCACTAACAGGACTCCGTAGGAGGGTCTGGGGAGCGATGGCACCCTTTGGGTTATCAAGTGGGTGCCATTGACTCCCCTTTTCATCAGCTCTGGAGAGCTCCTTAACTGCCTTCCTGTGGGCCTTCCAACGCATCTTCCTGAGAAGCCTTGATGTTGAGGTGGCTACAAATCCTCTGCAGTTGTTGCACATCAAGCGTTGTTGCAAGTTCAGCGTGCCTTAGTCTCTTCTGCTCAGAGGCCTCCTCTGCTGAATTCTCCCAGGGCAAAGTGAGCTCAATGATGCAAATGAGCTTGAGGAAGGCTGAGGGAGGCTGAGGTAGATGCAATCTCTAGCAGAGCTTCTGGCCCAAGTCTGCCAGCATCTTCCAGTCCCATGCCCCACCTAGCTGGCTAGCATCTGGCCCTACGGTGATGAGGCTGGTTTAACCTTCGCCGTCCAGGAAAAATGATGTCACCTGCCAGCGGGATGACGAGGAGGAAGGGCGTTAATGCTTGTACGTCAGCTTTCTAATGCTGCTGCAAGACTCTTTAAGACCTGGTTGTGACACCAGGTGTACCGACCTTGACTGAGGCTGGTCTTGCAGCCTACCAGGATATGCTTCACTGATGCTGGATATGGGCAGAGAGGGCACGTGGGGTCTTTGCCATACCACTGACTTAGGTTTGCGGGAGAAGGTAGAACATTATAAACAGCCCTGATGGTGAAGTTGTCCTGAATGTCGCCGTCTCCCAAAGCTCTTGCCAGGGGATCTTCCTCTTCTCTACTTCTTCCCATGTCATCCACTGCCCTTGTTTGTTTTGCCTTCGCCACAGCTTGTGTGCAACTTCCTGCTTCCTCTCCCCACCGTACCTCCTGGACCACCAGTTTGTGCCTCTAAGATGGAGTGGCCTTGCTCCAGGCTGGTGTGCTGGCCCCAAGGCAAAGACCACCTCTGCCCTCCTGGACGTGGCCCACAATGTCCCTCTGCCTTTGCCTGCTCAGTCGCAGTCAATGCGGTCCACTTTTTCCCAGTCGCTAGGATGGGGGCAGCTTGGGCCACTACTGGGTCACTTGAGTTCAGTAGCATCATTTCCAGTCTGACTTTGGCGCACTTGTATGCCTCTGCTAGGCTGGAGATGCGCAGTTCTAAAATCCCTTTGCCATTGAGCCCAATACTGCTGAGGCACCTAGGAAGGCCGAGCCACTTACTTGCGTATGAGCTGACTAGCTTCTCCAATTTTTCAACGTTTGAGAGCAGAACCTCATGCAATGTTAAGGGCCACATGAGCCAAGGAAGAAGTCCATACTGCATGCACCACAGCATCAGTTTGCCAGGAAGTAGGGTTTTGCTATGTTGTCCAGGCCACTGGTTACCTCCTTCCTGAGCCGGTCTGCCTGCTCTTTGTCTTTGAGAGAAGCATCATACCAATGACCTAGGCTCTTCACAGGCTTCTCTGAGAAAATCGATCAGGTTGTTTCTTTGCAGATATCTTGCCAGCCTGTGAGCGACTATGCTGAAGATTTTCCCCTCCACAATTAGGAGGCTGATCTGGCGGAACTGACCAAGTTCTGATGAGTTCCTCTCCTTAGGGATTAGGATCCCTCCAGCTCTCCGCCAGGAAGTTGGTATCTTCTTATTCTTCCACATGACTCTCATCAGTTACCAGAGAAATCGTAGGACATCTGGTGCATTTTTGTAGAGCCTGTAAGGAACTCCGTTGGGGCCTGTGGTTGATGTGGCCTTTGCTCTTAGCACAGCCCTGTCTACTTAGCTCCATGTGGGTGGGCTCATGTCTAGTTGGTGTTCTGGTGGATTCACTGGTGGCATGTCAAGTGGGAGCGTCGGTTTTCAGTGCAGGACTTTTTAGGATGTTCTTCCAGGTTTGCTTTTGGCACTGAGAGACTCCCACTCTCATTTGTAAAGAGGCTCCTCACTAATTCGAAGGGATCTTTGTAGAAACAAGATCTTGTTTGTTCCTTCCTTCTACGCTTTCTCAGTAGGTTTTCAGCTCTCCTCAGAGTAGCAAGCCTGTTCTGGAACTCTACCTGCAGCAGATTTATGCTCTCCTTCTCCTCCTCTGTGGCCTTCCTCCATTGCCTCCTCTCTTTAACCAGGCGATCTATTTCTGTCTGCCTTTTGGTCTTACTGGGGATTGACAGAGTAGATTGTTTGCTTTTGGCTGCTCCGAAACGTTTCACTCAATAGACATTGATTAGGTCACCCATTCTCTCCAATTTCTTCATGGTGGTGCCTTAGATCCCTTTTAGGATGTTATAGAATTTTCAATTTGTGCTTATAAATTTTGCTGGGCTAAAGGCTGCAAAATTGATTGGTGCTTGTGAGTGGTTTTGGATAGAGAGCTGTGTCTCCATGTGTGTTTGTGAGGTTTGAGGTGTAATTGTGTATTTGTTTAGGTTTATAGGAATTGAGTGTTAAGATATTTTTTTTGTTTTAATTTCAGAGCCACAGACAGTATTGATATTTGTTGTAAACTTGGAAATTTAAGTGTCCTTTCAGACCTGATTCTCTGGTTGGAATAAATTTGTTCATAGTTCTCCAACCCAAATCAGCATCCCTGAGGTTCCCATTCTCACATTGGTTCTTTGAGCCGGAGTGGGTTATTACTGTACTCCATGGAGCCAGTGCCATTTGACACACATGAGCCACAAGCTGAATGACCTCATAGACAGCACCACCCTCCATAGTATTTGGCAAGTTATAATGTTGATTATCTTTCCTCTCAGTGTATTTCAATCATACCACCCTGTCCCCCAGGGCATCCTTGTGGTCACCAACAAGCCAGGAAAATTATGAGCAAACAGCTTAGTTGACAGCATCACCTTCAGAAGGCAGAGTATAAGCTAAGGGTAGCTAAGTTAGTCATGTCCTTCCTACGGGAACAAGAAGATGCCCAGAAATCCCACAGTGCCTCATCAGCAGCTAGCTTTAGACCCTGAGTAGTCTAGAGGGGTGAACTGCCATCTGACTTGAGCCCCGCTAGTGCGGCTAACCCATTGCACTCCTCATCACCACTACTGAATACAGCTAATGTTCCTGTTGCCACAGCCATGGGATCACCCCTCTAACACAACACCCACCTATTACACCTGCCTCCCTACCTGAACAAATTACCCCACCCATAACATTGCACCCAGCAATGGTGGTATACACAGCCTAAACAGCTACATGCTGCCCCGCCTTCAGTTGCCCTGGTTCCCCAGATGTGGTTCCACCTCCTGTTGCCATGACTACACATGTGGCGACAGAGTCACTCGGTCACAAAGCAGTAAGTTATGGTCGTCTCAAGTTAGCTGAGACCTCCAGGAGCCCATGCTTGAACTCTGCTGAGACTGACTTTATAATACCCTGGGTTATGAACCTCTTCCTGTTCAGACAGTAGTGTCCACTCTGCAGCATATTTCAAAGTGCTAGCCTGCCAGTATGATCCCCTGGGATACACTGTGCTATTCAAGGTGCTAATCCAGGATGTATGGAAAAAGAGAACTGGCTGGGATGATCCTATCTAACCTCAATGTCTGGCAGACAAAGGGATTGCCTTGAAACAGAAGCTTCCCCGCTTGTCTCTACATGCCTCCACATGCTGATACTCAAACCTCCATCCAAGAGCTTCACATAATTTGTAACGCATCTGAGTGAGCCCATGGTTCTGTTGCATACATGCACACTGTACATGACCATGAGCAGATTCATGTGACCTTTGTGCTTGCCCAGCCCATGTAGCACCAAAGAAGCAGACAACAAGGTCACACCTTGAGCTAGGTTTTACCCTCACTGGTACGGAGCTAGTAAAACTTCTCAAAGAACAACTCACCATCCCTATCCAATAAGTCATTCTCTGGACTGACACAACTCCTGTTCTGTGCTGGATCAAATTTGAATCCTAGAGATGCAAGGTTTTCATGGGAGCCTTTTCACAGGGATCCAAAACCTGACAGACGCTGAGGGTCACAGGGTCTATCTCTGGAGGCTCTAAGGCTCCCACATTGATGGCAACGAGGCCCAGAGTTCCTCCATCATCCTCCAGAGCAGTGGCCGACCATACCTGCAGCGAACCCAGAACCTGATGACGTCCAGCTGAAGAAGTGTGCCTTATTTAGAAACATCTCCCTTGACCCAGCACCACAGAACTTATACAGACTGCAGCACAGTCCCTACAAGGGGTGGCTGACCTTGGCACCAGTCCTACCTGTGAAACCACCAACTACATAAGGGTGGAGAAACTCCTAATGAAGCTGCGGAGGGACTCTTCTCCTACTGTACATTGTACTTGTTTTCTTTTATCATGCACACCTATGTATAATTTTCAGTTTGTGTTTGTAAATTTTGCTGTGTTACAGGCTGTGCTAGCTTAATTGATGAATGATTGCAAGTAGTTGGTTACGGATAGAGAGCTGTGTCTCCATACTTGTATGTGAGATTTAAGAGGTGTAATGGTGCATCTGTGTAGGTTTATAGGAATTCAGTGTTAAGATATTTTTTTTGTTTTATTTCTGAGCCACACACAGTGTGGATCTTTGTTGTAAACTCCCTGCATTGGAAATTTAAGTGTCCTCTCAGACCTGATTCTCTGGCTGGAATAAATTTGTCTATAGCTGTCCAACCCAAACCAGCATCTCCGAGGTTTCAATTAAGACAACAAACTTACCAAAAACTGCACTTTCATGTTGTTTGGTTGTCAAACAAATAGTTAAAAAACAAAACAAAAAACAATTTAATATACCACATTAAATGGAAAAGCACTTCATTGCAGCAGCCTTCACCCAAAAGACACTTTACATATAGAGCATGCCAGGACCACACTCTACAAATACATTTATGATTTAAATTTATAGGATCTACAAAATCTAAAAGACCATTTCTGGTAAAAGACAACACCTCCTTGCTAGAAAATGATTTTAAAAAGCCAAAACTAACCAAGGCATAATATCGCGCAAGGTTACTGTGACCTAAAAATAAGTAAGACCACAGTACATAATAAGTAAGACCACACTGAGCTTAATTAAAAAATTTAATTAGTTCCAAAAGTATGTTTATTCTATATTGGACAAAAAAACCCTCAATGCTTTTTTCAGATATTGTGCTTACAATATTTTCCCCTTTCACAATGACCTTGACCTTTGACCTCCAAAATGTAGTCAGTGCATCCTTAAGTCCAAGTATGGGTTTGTGCTATATTTGGCAAAAAAATAGAATTAGAGGAAATTCCCTTTGGATTTTCCCAACATATTGTGATAGAAATGATCCAGAAGAATGTAAGGTCACAATAACAATAACCTTGAACTTCCGAAATCTAGTATTGCCTAGATTAGCACCTCCCTTATGTAGTGAACAGTACAGTTCCTGAAATAGCCAACCACATTCACAAGCATGACATGAAAATAAGGCTGCTGTGACCTTGATCTTAGACTTTTGCCCTCGAAAATCTAATCAGGTCATCATTTAGTCACAGTGAACACTTGTACAAAGTTTGAAAAAAAGTCGCCTAAAGCCCTCTTGAGACATGCATTAACAAAAAATCTGGATGGATGTACAGAAAGACAGACTGATGTACGGATTGACTGACCACCTGGAAATATAATGCCTCCGGCCCTGGCTATCGCCGGCACAGAGGCATAGAAACTTCAAAATGCCCAGTCCTCCATCCAAAAAGAAAATACTTTAAAAAATTACCCAGAACTCAAAATTAAATCAAAAAGCCTTTCCTCTTTAACTGACCTTTTGTTAAGCGCCTTGTCTTTCAACCACTAATTAAAGCAGATCAAAACATAATTAGGCCTACACACTTTTCCAACCCATAGGTAGAGTTGATACTCATGAGAGAAAAAAGAAATGGAGAACAATGTGCCTGAAGAAGAGAAAAAAATGCTGACCCAGAGAGTTTCTTTTGCAGTATAGAGATTCTCTTTTGCCACTGGTAAAACAGCTAAGGTTCTCCAAAGCCATGAAGGCTTTTTTAGTTGCTCTGTGGGCAGGACACCTGCATTATAAAGCATATCCTCAAAACAAGTGTATTTATGTTAGCCTTGCTACTGGCACAAAACTGCTAAGAATTCATTGATGCAAGTGTAGTTGATAAAATAAATGGCATCAGAGGGTGTCGGGTACTAGTATTATTGTTCATTTAATTCATCTGTCATAAATGTAGTGTTTCTTACCAGCAAACTCAACTAGATAGGCTACTCATTTGTTTAAAGTAAGCACAAGACACTAGTGCTCCAGAAAATGGTCCAGACTCAGTGAGTAGCTCCCTAAGCTTAACAACTACCTTGCGACCTGCCCTACGGAACCAAGAGATTAATATATTTACAACAAATCAATATCATCTTGGGTCCCGTACATGCAGACTCTAGGAGATATAAATTGTCGGACGACCAATTAGTGTGTAAAATTTCAATCTATCTATGACACTGCTTCTACTTCCTCAGTATATACTTGGGCCCCATTTATGCAGACTCTAAGTAGCTTTTAATTAAGCACAAAATTTTAAAATTGGATCAGCACCCAATGAAGAACCTCCTAAGTCCTATAATAACTATTAACTGAACTTTATAGACCAATGAGCTTTGATAACTTACATGTCTTTGGGTGGGAACCTCCTTTTACCAGGTGGGAACCTCCTTTTACCAGTGTTTCATCCAGTTGGTCCCACGACACCTCCAGGAGGCTAGACAGTGATCACTGGCATCCCAGAGTCACCCCCCTAATGCCAGCTATCACCGCTCCTCACACCAAGACAATTATCTCCTTTACTTTGCCCATGCTACCACAAACAGCACTATAATCAACTACTCCAGCCTCTCACTAACTGCACCAGTAAAAGAGGGGTGGGGATACAAACCCCTGGTTTGGGCAGGGGGTAATGAAAGCATAGAGGGTGCAGGAGATAGATGCAGGACAAGATACAGAAACAAACTTCCATCAAATCCAACTTCCACTGGGAAAATCCTAACTTTCCATCATTGCTGCTCTGCTTCTGCCCCTAACTCTAACTAACATACCTAAGCTTTTTTCTTTGATATGCTTCTACTACTAAATCCTCCCACAGAACAGTCAACTCTATGTAATATACTCTAATTCTACTCCTAGACCACAAACTTATATCAGGCCTCAGATTTGTAAAGACTATTTCCTGGGAAACAACAAGCTTTCCTCCTAAATCTACCTGCATCAACCAATCACAAGCATCATCTAAACTACCTTGCCTCCTTATTGCCTTATTAACTTTCTCTCCTTCTTGAACAAACTGGATCGCAACCCTCTTCATCTAAGACCCTCCTAAATTTGCCTGTCTACATAAGTCTTCAATGCCTGCAGCTAAGCTTCTTAATACTTGGTAATGCTGCCACCTATACCGGCCTTGTGACAGACTAACCTTACAGCCATACAGAATATGCTTTAGAGTTGCAGTACCTGAACATAACGAACATAGCGGGTCTCCTTTTACCCAGGGTTTTAGGTTCTGGGGAGTTGGCAATACATTATATGTTGCCCCTATCAAAAATCTAATACTACTTTCCTCCATACTCCACAAATCTTTCCAACTAAGCTCTTTCTTCTCTACGCCTTCCCAATTTAACCACTGTCCCTGCTTAGCTTGATTTTCATACTAGTCCACATTTTTTTTCAGTCTCTCAAGTACTCTCTTCATACATGGCACTGTTGTAGTTACCAACGTCATGTCATCCATGTAGGCCGTAATTGGTGACACATTCCGCCCTGCTGTCTCTTCACCTACAACCCACTTAGAAGCTCTAATAATTACCTCCATTGCAATTGTGAATGCTAATGGAGAAATCGTACACCCTGCCATAATGCCTATTTCTAGCCTCTGCCAACCTGTTGTGAAACCTGCTGTACCTTAACACAGTCTAATATCTTGGAAATATGCTCTTATAAGTTAACAACTACTCCAGGCACTCTAAAATAATCCAACGCCCTCCAAATAAGGCCATGTGGCACTGAACCAAGTGCATTTGCTAAATCCAAAAATATCACGTGCAAGTCTCTTTTCTCAATCTTGGCTGCCTGAATCTGATGCCAAATCATACTAGTGTGCTCTAAAATCCTTGCGAAACCTGGTATTCCTGCCTTCTGTACTGCAGGTACAGTACTACACTACTATTTTGCTATTCCTTTCTAAGTAACGAGCTAATCTCTGTGTGACTACACTAAAGAAAATCTTCCCCTCTACATTTAGGAGAGAGATCATCCGGAACTGACTCAGCTCTGAGGACTCCTTCTCCTTTGGAATAAAAACCCTTCCTGCCCTACGCCATGCTCTGGGAACAAACTGTTTCTCCCAAACTATTCTTAACTGCCTCCACAAAAACTTTCGGATATCAGGTGTGCTTTTATAAACCCGGTAGGGGACTCCCTTTGGCCCTGGGACTGAAGAAGCCTTTGCATGCCTGACTACCTCCTCAACCTCCTTCCACCTAGGTGGCCTAACATCCATGTTATGATCTATCCCCCCTAATGGTGTCATGTCAGGTGGAAGGCCTACTACTCTATTCTGCTCAAAAATCTGAATATGTATTTCTTTGATACTTTTCCACTTCTAATTTGGTTGCTTTAAGCTGCCCTCCCTTTTCCGAGTTAAACAACCCTTTAACAAACTTGAAAGGGTCCCTGTAAAATGCTGTCCATACAAATTCTTTTTTCTTTCTCTTTTTCCTTAGATATTCGGCCCTTCTAAGTACTGCCAGTTTGCCTCTCAATTCTTCTTGAAGCACATTAATTCCCTCCCTCTCTTCCTCTGTAGCCCTTTTCCACTGCTTTCTTAATTGTCTCCTTTCCTCAACTATTTTCTCCATTTCTCTTTGCCGTCTAGACTTAACTAAATGTACCCTTTCACCTCTCTTTCTGTCTTGCACCCCGAACCTTTCTATGTCATAGGAGTAAATTATATCTCCCATCTTCTCCAGTCTATCACTTGCGTTTCCTCCTAGTCTGCTTAAAATTATTGACAAATCTCTGTTGACTGTCTCCTGTGAATGAAGCTTCAGGCAATACAGTTAGATCTTTTTTCCAATCATTTAATGATCTAAACAGCAATCAGCATCAACAGCAGTCTGTTTATTCTTCTCTGGACTGTTCCCCCAATGAAGTGAATGCTCTTGTAGTCAATATGCAGTCTTTGGTGGATGCAGCAGAGCCCTTTTGGGTACTCCATGGGCATTTGCATCATGTCAGTAATGTCAAGAAATCAGACAGAATCAATGTGAGATCGCCTACTACAGATGAGGTGACATGACTAGATCATTTTACCCTATGAACTGTTTGTAGTTCAGTGTTATTCATTCATCCATCATGCCAGTGCAGAATCAGGTTTCACTTGAATTAATTAACCACCTTAGCTGGCAAGCATAATCACAAATCAGCTGACCTGATTTTCTTTCTTTACTAACAGAGATGAAAATGAAGAGAGGGAAGGCTCTACAAATGAAGCTCAGATTTTGGAGGGAAACTGTAACACAACAGGGAAAGGAGAGTGACATGAAAGTATCAGGGAGAGTGTTCTCCTTGATAAATCCATGGATGAGAGAGTTACTGTCTACCAGCAGTTCACAGGATTAGCATTATGTTCCTGTTAAAACTGAAAATTGGTTCTTAACTGATTTCACATGGTTAAATATATACAGAGATGCTTACAAAGATGCTTATACAGAGGAACCTATGGGCTTGATTTAGCAGCAGCGTGTATTGCAGCATACACTTTGGTAGCAGTGACAAGTAAGAAAACAAAGAGAAAGAGTGGGGCAGAGGATAGAAGTGAGAGAGAACAAAGAGAAGAGGGTGGAGAGAGAAATAAACAGAGAGCATATAATGTTGAAGGCGCAGATACAATATATATGAGAGATAAGGAGAAGATTAGGGAGAGCAGAGAGACAGTGAAAGATGCTGAAAGAAAAAGCACAGAAGACTCACAGGACCCAAAAAGAGAGAGAGACCAGGCGAGTACAGCACGATAGGACATGATATGCACTGGTGTACACATTTTTTTCCGGAAATGTAGTGAAGGAAAAGTCAAAGTCTACAGAACTACAAATACTTCAGTACAGGACAGATACTTCCAGAAAACATCTACGTGCAGGCAGCTGTGAGACAAGAGCCAGGAGTCCTCTACAGAGTGTCACACAGAAAAGAAATAGGCCACTACAGAAATGATCAATAACTTTACAGTGTAGCTTGCACAGTGTCGTGCCACCAAAATCAGATCATACATCAAGGGTCTTCTGTTGGTCATACTACAACACTTGGTCTGAATTAATATGACCTTATGCAATGGGGGAAATTTTAATTAAAAAAAAAAATTGAACTTAAAAGTAACAAAATTATTGACATGTTTGCAAGTGTTACCAGTGGCATAATCTGCAGCATCCTTTAGTAAAAATGACACAGCCTGTACTGTTTTGTATTTAACCTAGTTCAGTAAATTAGATTTAGATTACTACACCGCCCTGTAGTAATCTAAATGATATTGAAAATTTTTCCATTAGGGCAGGGATGTCAAACTCGTGCCATGGAGGGCCGAGAGGCTGCAGGTTTTCTTTCCAACCAAACACTCCACCAGCTGA
>JAQNCA010059655.1:0-11209 GCA_029783725.1 Acanthurus tractus | reverse complement strand
TACCTTGCAACAGTCTCTGAGGCTTGGTATGATAATAGC
This sequence comes from Acanthurus tractus, assembly GCA_029783725.1. NCBI lineage: Eukaryota > Metazoa > Chordata > Actinopteri > Acanthuriformes > Acanthuridae > Acanthurus > Acanthurus tractus. Next base: position 11,170 of record JAQNCA010059655.1, on the reverse strand, counting down.
AAAAAGAGTTATTTTGAAAGAGTGGAAATCCACTACTCTTCCTTGTTTTAAAACCTGGTTAAACGATATAATCTCTTGCTTGTATCTTGAAGAAATAAGGTATGCTCTATCTAACACACAGTCAAAGTTTCTAAAGATCTGGGGACCTTTCATTGAACACATACGGAAGGAAAAGTGCTAAAGTAGCTGTTGACTTTTTGTGTTTTGTAAAAGTTTTTGAGTACAGCAATGGTATTTGGTCCTTGCCTTTCTGCTACGATTCTCCCCATTATGCATATCGTGGGTTTGATGGACTCCACCTTCGACCTCTACCCGGCTCATGGACATTACTAACCACTGGACTGACATGGACACAATTCTCTGTATTAAAGGGCAGTTTTTTTTTTTTGTTTGTTTTTTTTGTTTGTTTGTTAGGTTAAATTTTTGTTCCTGTGTATACTCTGTTCTGTTTTTTTCTTCTCTTTTTTACATCATGTTAAAATGTTCAAAAATAAAATTCATAAAAAAAATGTAAAAAAATGGGCACAAGTAAAAGGGCTATAATCGTATAAAAAAAACCTACCCGTGTTGTTTGCAGAACATCACCACAGCATCGAACCTCATGTGTAAGCTGGTCGGACTGTGTCAGGTTGTACAGCGTTCCTGCGCAGCACTTCATCTGCTTGTTTTTAATGTTGTAAGCTTTCGTCCCACAGCAGTGCATGTTTGCACCTTTGGGTTGTCTTGGTGGAAAAAAAGTTTGTATTTTAAATCAAATCAGTTAAAGTAAAGAAGTTATTACTGTTGCGTTCCAAGGAAGGATACTTTTACATTCAAAAGAGAGTACAGAAGAATGTATTTCTTTAGAACATAAAGTAAGCTAGATGTTGCATTAAAAGATAAGGTCTTCCACACAGTGAGTATCATGCCAGCCATTACACTGCAAATGTAAGTTCCTGTATCGAATGAAATAAGAGTATCTGCTCCTACTGAAAAATGCAGCTGAAAAGCCTCTGTATTTAGCCTGTAGAGCATTAAGTCAACCATGGCTACTTGGAGGGGAAAAAAAACTCTAAAAAAGCATTTCTTTTGCCACCAGACTGAATGAAGGATCACGCTACCTTAAGCTCCATTGGGATCTCAACCTGCCAGCTAATCATTAAATTTGTCTTTCTGTTGTGTGTTTTTCAATTCTGCTACTGATTTTATATCAGTCCCTTGTAGGCCTATAAATACTGAGTTTTGCAGCTTCATTCAGAAAGCCAGTGTAAAGCACACTGCAAGTGTGAAATAAAGGTTCCTGGTTAAATAAGTTATATTTAAAACTTTTCAGGCTACCTTCCATTCTGTAATGGATGCAGTTTATGACTTCAACATCCATACTGGCAAGGAAAAGTATAATGGATATGGAAGAACAACAGATTGCCTGCAAAGTAAATATACTTTAAATAAACTAAAATAAACTATCCAGATGCTGTTGAAGTTCAACTACCCAATTCAAAATTAAAGTTCTGCTAACAGAAACTACTCAAGTAACTGCTCACAAAACTAGCTTTTTTCTGTTTTATAAAGAAAGGAGACATCAAGTTAGCCAGAAAACATTCCCAGCATACTAGTTGGATAGAATTTGATTGGACTGCATGGTTTGCATTAATGGCCATGGGTTCCATGTGTTTTGTTTTTTGTTTTTTTCCCCGAACAAACACTTAAAAGTAAGACTTACATTAATGCAACTTCATACAAGATTTTAAAAGAGAAAAAATCTGACTTTAATATCCTAGAGGATGAAAAGGCGTAACTGTTAACATGTAAAAACATGCACATGCTTGTTCATGTGACAGACATCCACCCAGACATTGCTTCAGACCTGAACATAACAAAGGAGCAACAAGTCCAGATGAACAGACATCCTTGGCAGTAGCTTTAAGAAAAAAGGCGGGGGGGGGGGGCACAGGGTCAGTCTGGTGTCTGGAATGCCAACAGTCTCAATAGACTGTCTCCGTTCAGCAGAATTTTGTCTCCGTTTTTGTCTGAGTTGTTTCCTAACACTGTCATACACAAAATTCCTCTTTTAATGATCGTGGAAAACTGTCAGCAAACAGCATACTAGACTCTGCACAGTGCAAAAGGTCAGCCTGTCAGTAAATTCATGCATATTTGTAGACATGCATGCAAAAATGATCACCTGTGTCCATTGCAGCAGATCTCAGTAAGAGGCAAATAGACTTCTGTCCCACAGCAGTGTTGCCCAAGTGAGCCATGAGGCTGAAAACAACATTAAGTCCCTTTAATGGGGTTGTGAGGAACACAGATCTCATAACAGAGAATGCTACATTGTGCCAAGCTTTATGTAGCAAAGAAAGTACAGTCAAGTGTGTAGCAGTAAAGAAACAGCAGACACACTCATGTACATATACAAATGCACAAATGGGAACATGTATATAAATTCTGAAAAATGAAGAAAAGCAGACCCCAAAGACCCAAAAACAAAGCCAAAATTAATCTCTACACATAAAATGCACTAGAGCTACTTAAGTCTTACCAGGGCATTGTTATATTATCCTTTGCGTATATGACGATGCAAACAGAAGCAGTGATTTTCATCCGTTAGACTAAAAACACCCTCGCTTGCTACATATAAAGAGACGGGGTGGAGCTATGAGCTCTCTGCACCAAAAAACAACAGGGTCTTCTAAAAAGAGTGATGAGAATAAAGCAGTGCTGTTTGCAATTCTTTTATTTGTTAAATTTTAAAATTGTGGTGGTTTGTTTAACAAAGAGGCAAATTTTTTATTAAAAATATGGACAGAGGGAACATATGGGAGTAACCTACAAAAAAGGCCTCCACACGTTTTTGTCTTAAAGGATAAATGTGTGTTTGTTTTCTCTTAAGAACAGTTAAGTGAATTATAATATCTTTCAATAGAAAAGTTTTTTTATTGGAAAAGGGAGTTTCCCACAGAAAACACAAAGAAAAACAAATAAAAGCCTCCAGCCAGCTGAGCCCAAATATCACGTACTTGTTCTGTGCCTTTGTTCCACTCAGATACTCGGCCGTCACAGCAGACATGTGTGTGTGGTCTATAAACAGTTGGGACAGCGTCCCATTGACCTAAGCAGAGGGAGGAGAGGGTGTGTTGGGTGTAGGAAAAATGCAGACTGAAAGAAAAAAGTTAGTCTGAATGAAATTGAATGAAATCAGACCCAAGCCAGTTTTTCTCAAAGTTTGCTCCAGCTGGAGTTCGAGCAGTCAAATTTATTGCTCCTTTAATGCGTTCACTTCTGCTATCACAGTGTCTGCTTAAGTGTTTTCCTATCTGCAAACAACCTATCTGTTTGTTTAACACGTGCTTAATCTCCAGAGTGTAAAGGATGGGAAACTTTGGTCTGTTCTCAAGTAGCAGAGTTGGCAGATGGAGGAAAATCTGACATCTTGGATAAGAACTGTGGGAACTCACTCATCTGACCTCTTGTTCCCCTCCTCTCATTGTCAGGCTACATCATGCTGGATAAGCTGGATAAAATCCGAAACATTTCAGGTTTTTCTAACCTTTCATCCACTTAGAAACCCACCCTTTGTTTCTAAAACCTAGATCAAAAACAAAGACAAGAGCTCCTGTTCAGTCCTGAGAAAAGTACTGTAGAGGCAGAAGTTACTAATTATCCAGTTTGATGGGTGGATGTGAGACTCTGTGTCTCACATTCCAATCCTTAACATTTGAGGTTTGGTAGGTGGGTGTTCATCCCACCCTGCTTTATCTCACCATGTGCTGCAACATTACTGTCTGGAAAACTTCTTTGGACTCAGAAGAGAGGAAAGGCGTTAGCCAAAATGCGTAAAAAAAAAACCCTAAAGTTTCCATTCATTCTCCCAAGTTCAGCAATCATTAAAAGAGTTTACACAGTTTGAGAATGCTGTCTCAACTGAACTGTTATCTGTTTCAGTGAGATGTTTCACGTGTTTGCAAATGACCCCTTAAAGTGTTACAGTTTTACTAAGTGTTCCTGAGCCTATGATACTATCACCTATTACCACAGAACCTGTTCACCTGTGGAACGTTGCAAACAGGTGTTTGGCATTATTATTATGTTGCTTGTTTGAAACATGATGCTGTCTGTTCGTCTGTTCAACACAGAAAATCTACATTGCCTTCATTTTCCCATGACCTATCCTTCCCTAACCTTAGCAAAATGTTAATCATCTAGAAACCTAATGAATTAAATGAAATAGTCTTGTACCTGTCATATGTAACAATTTTGGAAGGAACAGGATATTTTGTCCTGTCAACCAAGCTGTCAGATCAATAAATATTTATCTTGTTTTGAAACCATCATGTCTCAGAACATGTACTGGGGGGTTGTAGTGACTAAAAAGGCATCATATTAAATAATTAACATCAACAAATAAAGAAGAAAGAAGGGACACTAATGAGAAGAGACATAATGAATGCAGAATCTTTCACAAAGGGCATGAGGGTCGTTGGATATTTTGATGTGATTTAAAAGACTTTCCCTCACTCAAGCTAGCTGCCAGGTAATTAATTGTGAAACTGCATGTTCTTGGCAATAAATGATAAAGATCTCAGTCTGCTTTTCACCTAGAAACAATAGTAATAGATACAAGGCACTCTGACCAAGCATTCTGTGAGTTAATCCCTTGATAGCTGTCACTTCGGGCGTTCCCACATTCCATTGCAAAGGGCATTAAATTTTTGCAGAAAACTTTCCTTACAACTACCTAGGTCATACACCTTCTGGAAAGCTTTGTTGAATTTTGTTTCCATTTCCACATAATTGCTCGATGTCTCCTAAGACTGGTGTCTCAGTGTCATGTGTTCGTCGGTATCATTTGTTTGTACTCAAACAGTAGTGCATGGCAGGCCTCAACACTTTTGCATCCAAGTTTCCATCAGGTAACAACACATTTGCAACAATCACACTCATTGACCTACCTAGAAGGGACTTTGTCTGGTGTCTATCACAGCAGCCAAATTCATTCGAATTGTAACACGTTGACCCACAGAGACTTGCGTGTGGCTCGGTGCTGTGGATGTGCACAAAAAGAAAAAAGTCAGCAACTGATCTGTTAAAAACGACTTGACTGATGTGATCTTGTCCTGTGCATTTAGGTTAATTTGGCATTATGATAACAATAATTCCTAATTTCTTATTAATGTGAAGAGGAGGAAACCATCATATTTATGTAAGGCTTGATGCCTCTTGTGCTTCGAAAATGTTTTGGCTGGTCCGAGTGTAAGGCGCAGACTTGGCACAGGTGAATTTGCTGTCTTACAGAAGTGGCAAAAATGACATCTGCACTATCTGTGTAAGATAGCAATGCTACCTGTGTCATTGGCACATCAGCTTTGTGCTGGGTGTAAGACAAGGCCCATTGTCTCCAAAGCATCCTTTTTTTTCACATTACAACCTGAAAAGCATGTGAACACAACAAGTCGAAACAACGACCAGAGGCGAAGGTAAGGCTGGTAACCCTAGGTAATGAAGTGAGTGGCAGTTTACCATTGATCTACAATTGCATTAGCAAAATGAAACTTTGAGAAAACCTAATTCTGTAAAAAAAAACAGTATGAGGGGGATCAAACCAGCTGACAGAGAGCTGACAACCACTCGCTTGTAAGCATGAATGTAATAAAACCAAGTATCAAAATCACCTTTATTTGTAAGAAGAAAAGGCATTTATGTTTCATGTTTGTCAGGCCTTAAGAAAACCCCACAGGACACCTTTAACTTCACTTACTGCCCATGGGTAGGAAACCAAGTGATTTGAAAGAGGATTTTTAAATTTTTTTGGTCTCAGTACCACAGTTAAAAACTTTGGTCGACTCACCAGATGGGTGGAGATCCAGGTTCCTTTAAAAAAACAACAAAAACATCAAGAAAAAGTAAATATCTCAAAAGGTAACCATCTACACCATTGCTAAGGTACAAATCCTGGCTGATCAATGCAGAGAAGTGTTGCTATGGCTGTCAACATTAATATAATCCAACACTATCAGCACATACGCATGACAATTAAGAAGCCTCACAAAGGTCATTTTTGTTGGAAAACTAATGCAGAAGATTAATTCTTTCACCAAACACACATATATGTGGTTATGATGAATTCTTTTGGGAAGCTTTAATACAGCTGACAGAACTGTTGTCTATCAGAGGAAAATCACATATGGTGAAGATGGCAAGTTGTTTCTTACCTGTTGCCGTACGCCTGTGGACACAAAGCATGGAAGAACTGTCATTTCATTTTGTTTTATTTTTGTTTGTTTCACACGTACATGTAACACAACTCTCGTTTGCAAAGACAACAGATAAATAAATAAAATATGAAGCAGATCGATCAAAATCAATGTGCACATCACAGGACCAATAAGAAGCAAAGGGAAGAAAAACACGACTTGACAACTTCATTTAGTTTTAGTCGACATATGTTAAGCTTAGTCTTTCTTTTCAATTTGAATTTGAAATGTAGGCCATCCTTTAAAATATTCTGTGCCTGTCCTGTGATTTAAATGTGAGAGTGAAATCTTAGCCAATAGAGTAATTGGTATTGTTGAAGCTGTTTCACAACACTTTAAAATTTCTTCAAGTACACTGAGAGACATAAACCTGAGACTACAAGCTTAAACAATTTTTGCGTAAAATCACAGACGCACCTGACTCCTTTTCACAGCAGCTGGAAGAAATATGACATTTCACGAGATCCTCGCCTATTTCACAGCAGCACTCAGTCCTGGGATCGTACTGATCTTCTCCGCAGCACAGGTGATGAGGGGATATTTTCCTCACCATCTTTTTATTTTTACCACAAGGCATCGTCTCAGGCTCTGTGGAAAAGATCAGGTCATTACTTTGAACCATAGCTTTCCACCAAGATACTATGTGTAGATTTTCGGCAGATTTATATGGAACACTACCTTGTTTCACTCAAACATACAGACATAAACATTTTTTCCCCCAACACCTAGCAGTATTTTTGTATTTTGTATAAAAACTGAAAAACGTGGGAGAAAAGTGGTCAAACAGGCTCTGCAGAAAAGATCAGGGGGTCACTTTGAACTGTAACTTTTCACTGATAAGCTACAAGGATCTTTTATTTGCATTGTTTTTGGTGACCCCTGTGGACAAAAGTGTATTTGTATTCATTTTGAAAGCAGATAAATGAAAGATGCAACATTGTTTAAAACTCCATTTTACTTTTTTAGACAAAGCTGTGTGCAGGTTCTATAGCATTGCAGTAATGCCCCTTTTTGTTTAATTGTGTGTTTTGGGTTTTTTTGTAGTTATATTACATTATTTACAGTAACATAATGATGGTGAAACAAAAAGAAATTTGTGTTTGTAACAACAATGGTTCTGCACATTGCATTTAATGCTTCAGCTCACAGATTTTGTTGCTTTGTTAGATACATTTTTATACATTTAGTTAAGTTATAAAATTGTCCATATTAATTATCTGTCTAGGAGAAAGAGGGCTCATTCAGGATGGATTTGGAATCATTTTCAAACACGCTCTCCTTTCTGTTGAATGACCAACCAAGATTGACTTCCAGATTTGCTTGTGCTTTTCAGCATCAGCCTTTTTGCTCATCCAGTCAATTTGCTTCTTTGTCTCTTGCCTCATCCTGCTCCATGTTTAGCTTATACCACAAAGATGTTAAAATTTAATATTTCAAAATTAAATCTCCACCTGTTTCACTTTCACCAACTAATGCATAACTCATCGCCAAATTTTGCAGGAACATTGTACATATAAACTCTTCTGTTCATCTGTAAGTTCCCGTCTGTGTTCATTAATGGTGGTTTTGGCTGATTATGCAGTAAAAATGGCCCCATGAGCAACATTAAGATATTTATATAGAAATAAGAAGTCCTTTTGCTGATTGCCTATTTTGCTTATGCAGGTAAAAGATCCATCAGCATTAAACTGAAGTTGTTTCATAAACACTTTCTTCAAGTACACTGAGAGACATAAACCTGAGACTACAAGCTTAAACAATTTTTGCGTAAAATCACAGACGCACCTGACTCCTTTTCACAGCAGCTGGAAGAAATATGACATCTCACGAGATCCTCGCCTATTTCACAGCAGCACTCAGTCCTGGGATCGTACTGATCTTCTCCACAGCACAGGTGATGAGGGGATATTTTCCTCACCATCTTTTTATTTTTACCACAAGGCATCTTCTCATTGTCATCAAAAGGCTCTGTGGAAAAGATCAAGTCATTACTTTGAACTATAGCTTTTACCAAGATACTGTGTGTGAAAAGTCAAATCAAGAAGGGGGGTAACTATTGATGTGTCCCCATTTGCAGGTTTCTGGTTTTTAAATATGCATTTTAAAACTGCGCATAGTCACGCTTGTATTGCTCTTTCTTATGTCTCAACATTAGTAGTATAAAGTTTGATGGGGATAAAAGCAGCACGGTGTGGGAATTTGTTTCAGTGCGATTTAGCACTCCTGCAACATTACATGTTTTTTTTAATGAGTCAAAGTTCGAACAAGCCCTGCCCATGACTCAGAATAGCAATACAATTTCGGTGGAAACTCAAATAACAACACATGACATATTACTAAGCAAGCAGCTACATACAGGTCAATAGCAGTAAGTCCAGTTTTGCGTCTGTTTGTGGCCTTTTCTTTAGCATAGCTTTCACAAAAAAAAAAACACAAATGAGTCTGAGAAAACTCCAGCTGGCAATACCAGCAAGAGAAAGCCAACACTGCTGCATAACATAGCTGTAACTATGGTAAACAGCAGGACCCCTTTTGACCTTAAGAAACCTCTGTGAATCACAAGGTTGAGGCAGAGCAATTGTAGAACAACAGATGGAAAAAGGGCATTTTCTCCATAAAATATGAACCAATTTTTCCAAAATTACTGTATTGTGACACAGTGACATGCACTGTTAAGTTTTGGCTTTGAAACTGCGGCCCATGGCTCACAGTTTGAGGTAAAAAAGTTACATATTGTCACTTTAAACATGACGTTGCACCCTCTCCATCTCACAATATGTAAAGCTATAAACTCATGAGATAACTGTCATCCCAAAGTGGGCAGGTACGCACCTGACTCGTTCTCACAGCAGCTGGAAGATATAGGACAAATCTTAAGAGCATCATTTTTTTGACAGCAGTGCTCTGTCATGGTGTTGTACCGATCTTCTCCACAGCACTTGTGATGAGGGGATAGTTTCTGCAAAACTGTACGACTCGGACCACAACACATCTCCTTGTTCTTATCAATGGCTTCTGTAGAAAAGATCAGGAAGACAAAAAAAATTAGCTACATGTACAATTACAAAAAAACAGTTGCAACACTTTCAGAATCAAGAACTCTGTTGGTCTTCCTAGTTACTTTTATCTGAGTTTAACATCCATTGGTTTTGTTTAGCTTTACTCACTTTTACCACAACATGTGGCATTTGGTGAAGATTTTACCATTACCGCGGATTCACAGCAGAGTTCATTACGAGAGTCATAGGCCTGCAAACCACAGCAGGATGAAACCATTTGGCTCAAGCCATCTGCAACATTAAAAGACAAGGCAGAAATAAGGTAAATATACAAAGACAAGACATAGAGATCATCAACAATATTAACAGCAGCAGTTACTCAAGTCAGTGCCTGGAAGTCTTTCAGTTTAGAACAATGAAAAAATTAAAGGCATAATGGCTGTCTGTCTTCTAAAAAACAGGAGCAGCACAGAAGCCAGTGGGACTAATCAATTAAAGGTCTGACTGATATTTAAAATGGTTATGAATCTTCTTTTGAAGAATTGGCTCACTTGTATGTGCAAGATCTTGGAGGAAGACTTGTGATTTTTGATTATATACTAACAACACTAGCATTTAGTACCATCTTTTCATTGGAAAAGTCATATTTCTCTCACAGTGCTAGGTACTCGTTTTATTAAAGCACTTCATATGTGTATATTGTGCGAGAAGGAGCAAAAGACACACTGTGTGGCAAAAATGTGTATTGAAACATTTCAAACACAACAACTCTATGTTTTTTTTTAGTCCTATGAACAATGTCTAATTATGGCAAGCCCATTTCAAGGTAGTTTGACAAAAATGGGTGGTTCTTACATGTTAAGTTGTGCTCGTTTCCCACTTTACAGCAAGTGGCTGTTGATGGGTGGAAAGCCTGATGTCCACAACATGAAAGCTCAGCCCCTTGATGAAAATGATTCTCGCGGATGTCGTGCTCTGTTGCCGGACAGATCTTTCTGTAAAACACAGTAAACATAAGCTTAAGTTGTTATCCCCTGGAGCTCGTAAGTCATTTTACAAAACTGATATTTCACAGATAGACAAGACAGACAAGCTCTTTATCATGCAAATGAACATTTCACCTTTAGCCTTTGTTATACTGCCCTCTCATGGACATACTCTAAACTGAAACAGTTACAATAGCAGCATATTCACACGTTTCCACTGATAATGTGCATGTGAACATAACAGGTAAAACAAAATGTGACATAACAGTCAACTGTTGAGGCTATAGCATGGAGGATGTCTGGCTTTTAACGTGACTGGACAGTTGGGGATTTTTTAGTAAAGGAAATTTAAAGGTGTAAAATTAAGAGCACAGGGATTGGTGACTAATGGACTGTCCAAGCTGTAAGCAGTAAATTGTTATCGTAACAGTAGAGATGCTAAAATGAAAATGACACAGATATTCCCCATTTTTATTCATCATTTATATTTTTTAACTTAATTTATTATTTATTTTGAGACCATGACTGAGCATAAAATGACAAACTGCCAAATATTGTGGATGCCAAATGTAGCCAAATGTGTATTTTCTCATAGGAGAAAGCCACTACGGTTCTACTGGAAACATCAACATTGATTCCCCATGAAAACCATACTAGATACATTTCACGGGAATCCTGAGCCCAGAGCCGACCCTACCCAAGGCTTTTCCATTTTAATTTAAGAGTTAATAGTAATAACTAGTTTTAATTTGGGATTTGGGATTGTCGTGAGAAATCTGGCTGGCACCATATTTTTCTAACCGTGTCCCTAAGTTGTTAGTCGAAATTTAGTCATAAACACACAAACACACACACACACACACACACACACACACACACACACACAGACACACACGCAAGCAAACATAAGCGCACACGATCATAGACACGACAATTCACTTATACGCTCATG
>JAQNCA010059585.1:0-11214 GCA_029783725.1 Acanthurus tractus | reverse complement strand
CAGCCTCAAGCGGTCAGTCGCGGAATTGCAAGTTTTTGTACTTCCTGGTTGGCTTCAATGCGGAAGTTGGGAGTTTGTCCCTTGGTCGGACCTCGAGTATAGCTGCCCGCTTGGTTTGCCGGACCCGGTAACTCAGACAAAGTTACCGATATTAAAAAATGTGCAAGAGGTAAGAGTGCCAACAATTTTTGTTTTATTTGGTGAAAAATGGAGATGTTGTCCACAAAAAATTAGGTCCTCCCTCGGTGGGGATCGTCTAAATACAAGAAATCTCACCTTGGCCCACCGCCTAAGTGCACTGTACACATTTCCAAAGGTATATGTCACATTTAACAGATTTTTACCACAATTTGTATATTTTAAAAGTTATACTTAAAATAATTTAGATTGATGTGACAGAGGTACCTTAATTTGTCAGATATTTTCATTTTCAATTAAGATAACAAAATAAAAGGTTTCCATCAAACAACCTTTTTAATATGTAAGAATGTGTGTCTTTCTGTGTATGTGTGTTACCTGCTATTGTTTGCTGATGTGACAAGGTGGAAGGCTCTGCTTTTGAATGATGCTCTTCAGTTTGATTTGCTGTGGATCCAGCTTTCAGTGTGATACCTGCTATTGTTTGCTGATGTGACAGGGTTGAAGGCCCTGCTTTTGAATGATGCTCCTCAGTTTGATTTGCTGTGGATCCAGCTTTCAGTGTGATGTGCAGAGTGCCTCTAGAATGACTGTGGTCATTATCATCTCCACTTCCATCAGTGTTACTGATGTCGGTGGTAATAGTGTCTCCTTGGGTGGTGGTATGACCCTCATTCCTGCAATTACAACCTTTGTCTGTAATACGATCCCTTCTGTAAAGCTTAGGGGCTTTACTGTCAAAACTGTCATTATTTGTGCTGGCAATATGATCACCTTTGCCGTTCCTTCTACTTGTGTTTGCTAAGTGAGGCTTGTCTGGAAGCAGAGGGCGGCCTCTGAAGGCCAGGTCTGGGTATGTCATCTGCATCTCCATAATAGACTGGTCTAGGCTGATGACGTGGCAGCATCGAGGCTTGGGCTCAGGACTGACGGTGTACAAATTCAGGGATTTCTAGAGAAATAAAAACAGAGATGAATTTAGCAAAGACTGCAGCTTTTAAGGCTTGTTATTTTTTTTCACATAACTTTCTGTTTTTGGCAGTAGCACAAGGAGCCCAGAAAGTGCATTTCGTTACACAACCTTATGTTGTACAGTACAGTAATAATTAAGTTAATCTTGAATCTTAACCTGATTTCTTAAGTCCATGGTATGAAGCACTGTCATATGTGGAGAGATTGAATAGTAAAAAAATAGACTTTACTTGAAAGCAAGTCTATAACAGTGAGTTTAAAGGAATGATTTAAAAGAAGTTACTGATTCTGCACATCCTTTTTCCTTTTGCAAGTCATTCCAAGGTCGAAGAGCTCTGACGGCATAAGCACAGTCACCTACAGATTTGAGCTACAGTTTGCAACAACCATGGGCTCAATCCGAGAATCTAGGCAGTGAATAGCATATCAACAGTGAAACCCATACGAGTTTTGAAAGTGATCAGCAAATTTTAAAAATAAATTCTAAAATGGACAGGGAAACTGTGGAGAGAGGTGAAGATGGGGGTGATGTATTGTTATCTGTTAAAACCAGTATGAAGCCTAGCTGCTTCATTCTGGATAGGTTGCAGGCAGGACAGGGATTTTTGAGGAATGCCAGAAAGTAGTGAATTACAGCAGTTACATCTTGAAAAAATTAGTGCATGAATACATTTTTCCAGGTTGGGATGTGACAGAATGGATTTAGTTTTAAAAATGATTCTGAGATGCCTCAAACAAACTGGACAACGTTTTTGACGTACACAACCTTATGTTGGAGGACAGTGGACCGAGGGTGTCCTCAATTAGATAAACATGAGGTAGGATAACCGTAGACAATGATTTCAGATTTAGACTCATTGGGTTGGAGAAACTGTCATGCCATCATACATTTAACAGTATTCAGACAGTTAAAAACAGCAGCTAGGCATATTTGGTTACTAGGTCTCAGTAGAAGTTGTATCTGTGTGTCATCTGAATTGCATTGGAAAGATATTATTGTGGCACTGAATAATGTTACCAAGTGGGAGCATATAAAACAAGAACAAAATTGGCCCAAAATTGAACATTGTGGTACCCCACAGGTAACACAAGCAGTGGAGAATGAATGATTCAGTTACTTATGGTAACTGAGAAGGTTCTGTCTAAAAGAAAGGTATAAAACCAATCAAGTGCAGTGCCTTGCCAATCACTCAGGCTGATTAAAATATCATGATGTACTGTGTGGAAAGCTGCACATCAGTGTAAAAGAATTGCCCTCTCTCCTCTGTCAGTAGCTAGAAACAGGTAATGTGTTACTTTAAGGAGGGCAGGTTCTGTGCAATGTCACGCTCTAAGCATCACTGAGATTTCTCAAAGATGTGATTTTAACACACATAAAAGTTGAAAGCTGAGATAAAACCACCTGCTCTAAAACTTTGTTTTTTTAAAAGAGGCTTGATGGGCTGGGTTAGCTGGATTCACACTGTGAGACAAATGAAAGATGTGGCCCAGTGTCATTCCTTGGCCCAGTGTCATTCCTTGGTAAAAGATTTCCTTTTGGTTTCAGATGAAGAGGCTTCTGATCACAGATCCTCTGTACAAACAAATTGTGCCGTTTTTTTAATTATCAAAATGGTTTGAAGCATGATAATGCAACTCGCAGCTCCTGCTCAATGCTTAGCTGGGTTAAGCTGTGTTCGAGGGCCAAACCAACAATAACCTGAACTTAAATGTTTTTTAAATTAATTTTCTCTACTGTAAAGAGCAGTAATTTATAGATTTATTATATAGAATGTATAATATATAGAATTACACATTTTCTTAAAGATAAGAAATTGTGGAGTAAGTAAAAAATACCAGTCATAAACAAGAAAACAAAAATTAAATCAAGTATGTAATTTTATTTTTAACACAGACTGAGAACTCAGAAATACTGAATGGTTGTTTTGCAAATGTAAGCAATTAAATGACTTAATACAAAAAGAAACAAATGCTTTGAATGTCTTTTTGTTCATTTTTTTAGTCCTTGATGGTTTTGCATTTTAACCAGCAAGGCATCCAACTCCTTGACCCCCTTTTTATCAGACAAATTTGTGCATTTTTCTGCATGTTTCTACATAAATAAAAGTCTTTCAAAATGAAAGCAGCACCGCGTGCATAGTGTATACTAGTTTGCATTTACATTTCTTGTTTGTGAGTGACTGCACTCAGGCCAGACAGGAAAGATCAACGGGCCCGCAGGCTGTAAAAATGCCCAGGTCTGTGCTAAACAGTGACTACCCAAGACACAGCAGTGTGAAAGTGCCACTGCCACCTACTGTAGTGGATGTGCAATTACACTTTACTCTGGTACAGCAATGAAAAAGCAAACAATAGTTTCGCTGTGCATGTTCCCAGGGACCACACATGCCCCCACTGGCATTTCACAGCAACACCCTGGGGAGGCGCGCCCCACTATTTGAGAAGCACTGGTCTATGAGATCACAGTCCTGCTATTTCAGGACAGCTACAGCCATCCCATGCACACAAAGAGTGTAAACTATTGTTTTAAAAGGGACAGATTTTTCTTCTTTTAGTCTTGCAAATGAACCTGAAAGTGACTTGTGGAAATCCCTCCCTTTTTAATAATGAGATCGAAATTGACTACCATTATCTTACCATTCCATTGGGGACAAATCAGCAAGACCTTTAGAGACCAGAAAACATGAATAAAAATCTACATTGACAAAAAAATCAATCATGACCATTATTTAAGAATATTATACACTTCAGTCAATCAGATGCGAATCACATATAAAAAAATATATAAACATCTTTTCTACTGAAATGACATAAAATCCAGTAATAATCTGATGTGAGCCATGACCGCAGCTGATCTAAGAGTATTTTTATGTTTGCATGCCTTATGTAAAAAGAACTGAATGCAACTATTTTGCTGGGAACTAGTGTTACCTTTCTATAGTAAACTGTTAGTTCAATTTGGTAAATGATAGATGTCTTTATCAAATTTTAAAACATGACACATGTTGTACATTAAATGTCACATGACTAGGCTGTTAAAACAGCCTTACCTCTTTACTGTTTGTATCTTCCTTCCTCTTTTCCTTGTGTTCCTTTTGCTTGATTGTTGTTCTCTTTTCTGTGGATGGCTCCAGCTTTTGAGGCCTCACTCTCCTCTGGAGAACCTCCAGCCACTCCTGCATTGTAATTACAACATGGATGATGAGAAATAAAACACAGTTGCTCATTTATACGTAAATACATTTGGGGTAGCGGATCCATATGGCCAAATTCTTTTAGCAGTGCATCAACAAATGTTACCTGGGTCATACTTAAAACGTGCCAACTCAAGCAGACCTCCTTTGTAAGTACACACACTGGAGCTGGAATGAGTTCTGAAGTGGGGGGCCACCCAGCTGAACGGCATGTTCAAAATCAACAACAGCGTGCAGAAATGGCCATTTATGGTTTTCAGAGCATACTACAACAATACTTAATCGAGACCACAGAAAGGATGGGTCAATTTACCCTTACAGCATAGCTCAGGAAATTCAACAAAACTTACAGATTTGGAAGCACAGCTTCTCATTCCCTCTTTCTAAAATCACTTTAAAGTGATCCAAAATAGACAAACAAGTATTTTGGAATAGGCTTACTTCAACAGGAAGGCAGATTTCGTTATAAATGAGGCCTGGCTTTTATACAGTGTTTTCTCTGTCTATATACCCTTTTGGTCTAAGAAAAGCAAAACTAGGCTAAAAAGTGTAAATATCTAGTTGACAGGTTGAATAGCGGTACTTTAGAACTACTCCACCCACATGTTCAAAGTTCTGATAGATAAAGATAGACTTGAGGGGGAAAAAAAACAAGAAGCCCAGGTCTGACAACTCTTATAAAAAAAATGCTGTATTTCATCTCTTTACTTGTCGCATGAGAACATCACATGCTGGACAGTCTCCAGATCACCACACTCACACAGTCCATAGGGGTGCTTTCAGCTTGCAAGGCCACACTGTCCCAGTCTCAGGTGTGTTAAATCTTCTCCCGGATTTAAAATTTAATAGAGGGTCACACAGACAAATACTGTCAACCTCTCTGCTCCTCTGTTCATTCTTTCTGCTACTGATGTTCTAGTTTTTTTACTTGCAAATGCTAAAGTGTTCCCACTTTCCAAGAGAAACCATCAAATGGATAGTTTTCCACAACAGCAATTTTTTTGCCAGCATGTCAGCAATCTCATTACCCTCAATGCCAGAGTGCCTGGACAACCCAAACATCCTGAAATTAGCCAACAGAGCAGCCACAGAGTCTGATCATGTGTTACAGGTTTGACCTGCTCAGTCCACCACTACGCCCATAAGATTGCCAGCAGCTCCACAGAAAACACTGACAAAAATTATCTGAAATGCAGGCACTCTGTTGGAAGTGATTATTGGCCACATAAACCCCGAACCCATTTTCCCCAGACACTGGGTCCTTGAAGCTATCTGGGTATATTTGCTAAATTGAGATATGCACCTAAATACAAAGTTGCACAAGATATGTTTACTCTTTTTAAGAGGAGTTAAATGAACATCAGGACCAGGAGAAGCCAGAAAGGAACAGGAGACCAAACTGATTCAGACACACCACAATGCACCAACCCATAGTTTGCTGATAGCTGTTTGGTAAGGAGGAAAAAATTTAACCCATAAGGACCCACGATGACACGGGTGTCACACGCCCTATTAACGTTCTGTATGGTTCCATGCTGAGCTTAATCCTTTATTTTTACTCATGAAGTCCCAGAGTAACACCTATAGTGCATTTATGATAGGTCATGTGACCAGTTGGGGATCATGTGTTTCCATAGCAACTGACTGAACTTGACCGAAAGTTGCATGTGGAAAAACCGGCGAGCTAGCTAATATCGAGGGAGCTCTTTCTGAGGCTAAAAGGTAAGGTTTATCCAATCAAGGATTGTAATGTTTAAATATCATGCTGTTTGTCAAAAAAAACTTTTGTTTACACATTTCTTGAAGAACTTTGGATAAAACAACCGAGTCGACCAGAGCCTTTTGAAGTCAACAGAAAAGCTGGTCAGTATTTCTCCTTCTCTTCCAGAAGGCACTATCATCAGCAAAAAAAGATTTTACAAAGCTTTGAGGGACATCTTGGAAAATATCATTTCCATAATGTTAAATAGGACTGGACTTAAAATTAAACCTTGGGGTGAGCCATTTTTAATATTTTCAGTTAACAGAATTTTTCCCTGACTCTAACTTGGATCGCCCTGGTATCAAAGAAGCCTTTTATCCAATACAACATTTTGCCCTTAGTGCGGCATCGTGGAGCTTATTAAACACAGCCTCCTTCCACATAGATTCACACACTTTTTCAGTGTCCAAAATGAGAATACAAAAAAGTCCATAGTATTTATTCCTGTTCTGAACCGATTTTGATTATTTTCAAAAAAGTTACTGGATTTAAGATAGGAGTCGCCACAGCATGCATCCATTTTGCAGGTAATTTACCTTGCTTCCATATATAATTAAAAAGAGCAAGAATTTCCTCCAGCACACTGTCATTTTGGTGTTTGAGCATTTCAAGTTTATCCTAACTTGATGTGGGGTAGTGTTTGCCTCTGCCTGCACTGCATCTCTCAGTAGTTCATTCATTCCTCTGGGAATCTCTGTGATACCTGAAAAACTGCAGATTTCAGATATGAAAGCTAGCAAGATAACTAGCTATTTTACCTAACTTCAGTTGCCTAGTTGGTTGTTAGGTAAGTTTTTGTGATTAAAAAGAACTTGTTTATCTAGTTTTAACACATTTTGAAGCTAAGTAATGTTAATGTTATTTTTAAAAAATATGGTTATGCATAATATATAACCAGATTGCCATTATCAGTTTGATATGAAACAATCAGATTGAACATTTAGCCCACCAGGCAAACTGCAGGTGCATATGGACAGAGCGACTTTCAGCTTTGTTACATCAAAAAAAAAAAAAAGAATCATGAGGAAAAGGAATTTTGGAAAGGAGGCAACATATTATTGAAATTAACCATGTCAAATTTTACAAAAACAGTAAACATTAAATAAAAAGTTACTTTTCTCTTATCCCCAGATTTTATCCCCCAGATGTTCGTTTCTGAGTTTAGGAGAAACTTTATAAACTTTTTGAAATGCTGTCTATGAAAAACTCTTAACTATGTTTGCCTTCAGAGAAAAACAATTCGAAAAACAATATTCATTCAAGTTATTTTTTAATGTGAGCCTTGTCCCACTGTATTAGTTACTATTTCTCATCTGTCGTTTAAAATCCAAAATTGTGCATTCAACCTTCGCAAACAGAAATGTGTTCAAATGTAATTGGAGATGCATGTTAGTACATATTGCACAGAGCCCTCCAGTTCTACTTGGATTCTCCTGATTACAGCCAAAAATTATAATCTTCCTTAATTTTTTTGTATCATGAGATTCTGGTTCTGCCCCCTAAATATGTGCATTCTAAATTTACTGTGAAAAATTTCAAAACACTACAGACAGCAATTGAAGACTGGGCTGACTTGCCTTGCTCGATAGGCACCAGGGCGTCAGGGCGCCAGGGCCCACTCAATGCTGCTTGCAATCTTATTAGGGCTGAGCACGCTGTGTGAGGATCAAATGGTAATTTAAGGAATTATTATTAGGGCCCAAGCACCGAAGGTGTTCCTCTATGTACTATTGGGGCCTGAGCACCTATTGAAATTGCTCTTTTTGTAAGTATTTTTGTCTCAAATGAATTCTTTTTTTGTCAATTTTAACATGCTCAAAAACTCACCAAATTTGGCATGCATGCCAGGTGTGGTGAAAATATATGAATATTACAGTTTTGTGTGTTAGGAGTCTTGGCCTAAACCCAACAACATGTCCATATTATGTCATGGTTAGAGCGCCACCTACTAGTGACAGGAAATGACATGTTTAGACTTTAATATTCTTCTTCAAGTGGGTTCAACAAATTCACCTCAAATTCGATCAGAAAAACCTAAGAACCTTAATGATGATATGTTGCTCCTGTCCATATATGTCAAATGGTGTAACCGTGGCAGTACTGCAGAATTTTATGTTTTGTCAAGGCAAAATAGGCTGTGAGAACACAAAGACATCATACACACAGGACAGCCTCAGATTGGTGGTGGCAATACTCACAATCACTTGTGGATGTTGTTAATAATGATCTACTCTTTCAGGATCTTACTGGGTATTGGAGCATAAACATTCATACCCTCTACCTCGGTTGCTATGGTGAGGGCAGATGGGGAGAGTCTGCACAAATAACTGTGAGACACAACATTGATTATAACAAAGGGCCTATGAGACCCAGGCATCAACTTTGCTCTACTTAAGTGTAAAGAAGTATAGTGGCAGACGAAAAAGGTGAAAAGGCCTAGGGGTTAGAGAAATTCCTTCACATACACCCTGTGTACAGTGATGTGATACATAAGTACTTTGCATTGTCTGGGTCAACTGGAACCCTTTCCTGACCAGGTTGCGAAGGCCCATTTAACGCTGCTTGTAACTTTCTTTATTATTATTATTATTATGTTGTTGTTGTTGTTGTTGTTGTTGTTGTTGTTTTTATTAGTAGTAGTAGTTACTAGTAGTAGTAGAAGACTACAAATTATCATGTTCCATCACTTTTACTTGTTAGATTTCAATCATAGCACACAGTTTTTGTGTATCTCTGTCATCAACCATCCTGCTCTTCTTATTCTCTGTTTCCCCTCCTTCTTTTTCTCTGATTCTACAGATATTTTGATGCAAGGTTGTATGAGACACTTATGCTCAGTCAGTGTCTTATGTGCTGTAGATAATGGTGAGCTTGCCCTCTGCCTGGAGAGGCAGTGTGGTGCACCACCAGGAAACGGAGCACTTTATTGCTGTAAACAGTACCAGCAGCAGCATGTTCTTCAATCATCAACAAGACTACCAACCTAAAGTATGTATGTTTCTTTAACCTGCCTGTTTAACTTTTGAAATTTCTGGTGCTCTGAGGTCTTGTTAAATAGCCATTTCCTTTGGGGACAACCACTCACCAAAATATCCTAACTATCCATTTAACCCAACTGGTCCTGAAAGATGGCTGCCCACCTCTTAGTCTGGATCTGTTCTGCAGTTTTTCCTGCTAAAAGGAGGTTTTTCCTCACCACTGCTGCCAAGTGCTTGCACATGTGGTAATTTGCTTTCAGTTGTTAGGTCTTAATTAGTTTAATTATCAAGTGTGGTCTAGACCTACTTCATTTTGCACTACATTAATTACATTGACTTAATTATTCTTCATCAAGATTGTTTTAGTTTTTAGCAAAAAATATATATGCATTTAGAATCATTTGTGAATAACTTTAATTATACTGTAAATCCTTCAGAGGCTTTATTAAAAGCAGAATACTACATAATACACTGTTACACGCTCCATAAGAACCACTTATATATTTTGGTGTTAAATTGGTTCTTGGAGGCTTTACTTGTTTGTTGTAATAGTTTTACATTGTCTGTTTTATTTTGGTATGAAACCGAAAGTGATGCTGTCACTTCCTGTCTAACAAGAGAAAACAGTTAAGCTTCTTCTGTCCCTGCCCGCTGTGTCTTAAGCCAGCGCAGCCTGTAAGTTACTAGAAATTATATTTTTTACAAGTATGAGCTTAGTACTAACTGCCACTAGTTGTTTTTAGATGTTTCATGCAATTAATTTACCCAAAATATGTGTTTTACCAGCCGTTGGCATAGATGCTAATAACCCGTTCGCTAGCATTAGCCTGTTAGCTTTTTCAGATGTGCTCTACTGTGTATAGTAGTGAGACATTGTGATAAATTATAAACAGGTTATTGTTTACATGTCAGCTCATGCACAGTATTCTGTGTTTCTTGTTTGCAGTTTTACCATTCACTCATTCATCAAAATCCATGTCATGCATCCATCAAATAAATACCCAACAAAGTGTGAGGGCAGGACAGTAAAAAGGCTAGTGAAATGGCTACTCCAGGAGGTACAGCGCACAGTCTTCCAGGCATCAGACCCAGAAGCAACGATGCTGTCAGCTGAGGAGGAGCACATCAAGGTCCGGTCTGCCTGCTCCAGCTCACTGTCCAGATCCCGCAGCTTACTCACCAAAGCAGCAGTTGAAGCATGCGCAAAGGCTGAAGCAGCACATGCCAGAGCTGAGTTTGCACTACGGGAGATAGAAATTAAAATGAGACAAGCAGAACTAAGTGTCATATTAGAAGGGCCAAAGGAAGAAAAGGAAGCAGAGGCTGCTTTCTCTGAAGCCAATGTGTTTGAAGCAGCAATAGCAGTGGCAGTGAAACGTTGTCAACACATGCGTGAGAAAAACAACATTGGGAATCAAAGCGGGGTCAAGACAAGGTACAATCCAAACTAACCTCTTACATGCTAAGCCAGCTTCCAGCGTCAACTTATTCATACAGACTACAAAGCTACCTCAGATACTCACCAGACCATCATGGTGAAGACTTGCCAGACACTAAACACTTCACACCCATAAAACAATTTAGTCACAGATTGTCACAAAATTTACAGACAGGGCTGAGGACTACTGGACATGGAGAGCTTCCTTTTATAATGCCTTAGAGGGGTTAAGCTTAAAGCCTAGTGAAGAATTAGATTTGCTCAGCTGGTGGCTTGGGGAAGAGTATTCAAACATGCCAAACACATACGCTCTGTCCATCTTAAAAATCCAGCAGAGGGCCTTCATCAAGTTTGGGCACGGCTGCAAGAATGTTATGGCACTCCAGAGGCTATTGAGAAGTCTCTCCTCAACAGACTCGAACGCATCCCCAGAGTTTCAAATAAAGAGCCCCCAAAACTCAGAGAACTTAGTGACCTACTGTCTGAAATTGATGCAGCCAAATCTGATGGCTCTTTGCATGGGCTAGTGTATTTGGACACCTCACCTGGCATTGCCCCAGTTTTCGATAAGTTGCCACTAAATCTGGATGTCAGAGGGGACAAAATACAAGCAAAGACACAAAGTGAGTTTCCATCCATCCATCCATCCTCTTCTGCTTATCCGGGGTCGGGTCGCGGGGGCAGCAGCCTAAGCAGGGAAGCCCAGACTTCCCTCACCCCAGCCACTTCTTC
>JAQNCA010059534.1:0-11219 GCA_029783725.1 Acanthurus tractus | reverse complement strand
TGTCAGCGGTCCAACTATCCCTACATCCACTCAAACTGGCACAACCACAACAACAAACTCTCCAAACCCAGACACAAATCAACCAACCACTACAAGTAAAACTACAGCTACCACACCAAGTCAAACAAAAACTGTCACTGACATTTTGTTAATTTCTCAGGGTTAGAACCTTTTTAAACAACTGTATTTGTTTTAAAGTAGAGGACTTTTTATATAATCTTACTGTTATACTGCAGGTTTTCCAAGGGTTTTTTTCATGAAAAAAATAGTTACAGACCATATGCAGGCTGACATTGCAGTACTGATAGAGAGACACCTGGGTAAATAATTAGCTGCAAAGCATACTGGAAATGAAGTTGCCTTATGGCCAAAAATCACAGACATAAACAAATGAATGCTAATGTTTTATATCTCTTAGATTGTAATTTGGCATACATTCACCATGTTAATTTGCAAGGTGACTTTTTGTCAGTTTTCACTTTCATCTAGTGATGCCCCACGGATGCCAAACAACTCTATTTATGCAGGCTGAAAGCCAAAGATTTTTCATATGAAATTTCTCACATTTATCAAAATAGAGATGATTTTATGACATTTTAAAAAAGGCAATTATTGAAAATATGTCTTGTTACTATCAGAACATTTATTGTGGACATTTATGTTTTCCATCACAGGACAATCCACCACTTCTGTAACTGTGGAGGGTGTTTCTTCTGTCAGCGGTCCAACTAACCCTACATCCACTCAAACAGGTACAACAACAAAGTCTCCAAACCCAGAAACCAATCAACCAACCACCACAAGTGAGGCTACAGCTACCACACCAGACACAATGACCACCAGTTAACCACACTTACTCTCCACTTTGACTAGAGACTCACAAATAGACCCATATCCTCTTCACCCATCTCAACCAGCATTCTTTTGAGGGTTTTTAAAAAAAAAGTAGTAGTCCATCAGTATGCTGCCAAACCAGTAACTACCAACAGACCTACAAAACTGAGAGAGGAAATTCAATAAGGAGCCTTCACTATGTGGACTTGATGAAGCCTTTCTTCTATGTTTACATGTCCCACTTTGTCTAAAGTAATTCATGTTTGGGCATTAAAATTGACTTTGGTTTCCCATGAGGCTCCAGGGTTAGATTAAAAAAAATCATGACTGAGATGTAATGCAGGTTTTTATTTTGAATGAAGCTCAGTGAAAGTTCAGTCAGGAATTTCCAGCTATCCATATGCTCCTCTACTCTGAGTACAAGCGTAGACTTAAAGCAGATACAGAGCAAATCTAATTGCAAGCAGAAGTTATTTAAGTGCAAGGGGGGTGTTTTGAGGGTCAGTATCAAAAATCTGAACATGGAATCGACAAAAATATGGTTAGTATCAATAGTGAAAGTTCACCACTAGATATTGAAGACAGCTGTTTTCTGTTTTAATGTTCTTGGACTTATTTCTGCTTGTGTTTTGATGTTACAGTGGCGAACAACACAACAGGAAACACCAGCTTTACTCCTTCAACTAACCCATCGACGGTCCATCCAACATACCTATACACCACCACCCTAACCCCAGCCAATACTACGATACCTGATCCCCCCACACAACCTCAAGTCATAGGTTTGTACCCTTCTACAAAGTGTATGCCCAACTGAAAACTGCAGCAATAATTTTATCCATCAACTCAGTCACAAAATATAACTGATCAATATATGCTAGAATATATGCTGTATGCTAGAATTCTTCAGTAAATTTGAATCCAGCATACACAAAGACACATACTGCAAGAGACTGTTGCTTTCACACAGTTTTGCTAAGGTGGTTTAGAACAAGAAAGAATTGGGTACACTTTAAAGCGGATACCATCAATGTTTTAATCAAAACCAAATCCCTCCCATAGAGTTGTTTTAAGCCAAAGCATGCAGCTGTTTTCAGCGTACAAGCTTGATAAGCATGAGGCCTAAAGCAGAGCTAAAAGTCTGTAAACACTGGATTTATATTCATCAAGCAACCAGAAACACAACTAAAAATTGATGAGAATGTTGCTTCTTTACTCCTGGATGTATAAATGAGTAGCCTTTTAATTCAGGTTTGCAAGTTTGAACTTTTTTTTTTCATATATATATTTATTGGGTTATCAAGACAATATAAATGTTCAATCAGAAAGGATACATTTCACCCATTTTTCCCCTTACAAATTTGAACTTTAAAGGTGATAATATGTCAGTGTTGTGTTTACATCCTGTTTTCACTGCCCTCAGGTGGCAAAAACAACAGTTGTTTTATTTAAAAAAATTTGTTTACATGAGAAAAAAAATGTTGATTGTTTACCTTTTCTTTTTTTCCTTATTTCTCATCAGGATGTCCTTCTACCACATGCCCACCTCGAAGTGAGTGTCTTAATCGAGTTTGCCAATGTATCTCCGGAACTGTCCTTCAGGGTAATGAGTGCAACAACGGTAAGAATGTAACATCATATAATCTCTAGTCAAAGAGGGGAGAAAGATGCCATTACACATCAGTGTGGCAGTAAGACTTTTTTAATATGCTCTTCCTCCTTCCTTCACTCAGCCCAAGTGATCCCAGGCACACTTCGTGTCAACTTAAATTTTGCCTCTGAAATGGAAAATAAGTCCTCGCCATTATTCCAGGAAACAGCCAAAAATATCTCAGATGCGGTAGGTTGTGAGTTTGCATATTAAAGTTATATGTTTAAATTAATGCTCCTCTCTCAGTCTTTAAACCACATAATTATTCTGTTCCACAGCTCTTCAGAGCTCTCTATGGTACAGATGGATATGTACGATCTGAAGTTTTGGAACTAAGGTAAGTGTTTCCTCTTTCTCCTACTTAAAAAAAATACCACAATGTTACAAAACTTTAATTTTTTGTCTTTTACTTTTTTGTGTTTCTTTGTAATTCTGTAGACGGGGAAGTGTGATAGCAACTGTGAATAACATCTTCCAAAACGCAAATGTCACTGGTGTCAACATTACACAGAAAATAGAACAGAGAGCTGAATTTGAAGACTTGTTGAAAGGTGCTACGTTTACCAGTAAGGACTGCACACACTTTATCAAAGCCTTTGTTTTTTTCGAGGAGAACCTGACATGAAGAAATTAATAGTTAAATTATTTAAAGGATTGTTTTTCTCATGGACTTGTTTTATATCATCTCGTTCTTAGAGACAGATTTGTGTGCCAACACGCCAAAACGTTGTGAAGAGATAACCACAAACTGCAGAACTGAAAATGGGGAACCTGTTTGTACCTGTAAATCAGGTTACCTCAATAACTCTCAAACATCCGATGTTTGCACAGGTAAAACAATTTACATTCTAAATCTCCTTACTCAAGGAAAAACAGGCAAGATAGTGCTCTTTGATTAATATTGTGCTGTAATATTCAAAAATGTGTAATCACAAAAACATTCTTCTGCCATAGCACTATAAATTACTAAAGCCTTTTTTATAAATAAGAGCAAACAACCCACAGCTTTTTCACAACCCCAGATTTTCACAACTAATCTGCAGTTAAGACAGCTGTACAAAACTTTCTCATTCTCAGTAAAAGGTCAACATTTATCCTTTTAATTAATTCATTTTTTTAATACAATGTTTCCCTGCAAACACATGGAAGACTGACTGAATCTTTTTTTCTCAGGAAAGCTGTGACTAGCTGAGATCAGCTGTAGAGAGAGATAATAAAGAATAAGACGTTCATACAAATGTTGCATACAATCCCTTTCCTGGAGTAAACAATGTACAATTTTGCACTTATTTTTAATGATCATAATGTAGCCTTTGAATGAAGAGGCTCTAGTTGTTATGTTTTATAATGTTTTCATTGCATTTGCAACCAGACATGCCTCACATTTCAACTGACCTTGAATGAGTCTGGAAGTGTAGCTTGTTATGTTCTTACTTTTGTATTTTTAACAAACATTCTCATTCTAATGATGGCTTTTCTCTTTGTAGCATGTCCAAGTGGACAGAAGGCAGTGAACAATGAATGCAAACCGTGAGTACTCACATTTTTAATGTGGATAAGTTTTGCATGTCAGATTTTTTGGTGTGTGTGTATTACTGTGTGTGTTTACATAAATAGAGATCGCTTGCCCACATAAATTTGGTGGTAAACTCCATTAAGATGCTACAGGACAACCATGAAGTCTGAATCAAGTTGTGTTTATCTGCTTTGTTTTGTCTCACAGATGTCCATTTGGACGTGCTGGCTTCAACTGCGATGATTGTGAGTAACACAACTTTCAGAGGGCAAAGTATCACAGCAGGCATAGCAACAGTTATACTGTATGCTGCTGATCCTTAACCAACTAAATACGTCTTTACGTGTGTGATTTCAGCATCTCTGCTGGCAGTAGTGGTTGTCTCCTGTGTACTGGGAGGAATTCTTCTCATTATAGTCCTAACTTTGCTTACATGCCACTTGAGGTAAGATCTTTACAACTTTACTGGCATTAGGACTGACCTTTAAACATTCTGCATATAATACATACAGTGCCTCTCTGAAAATATGCATTTTCACATGTTCCACATTAACCCTGTAAATATAACTTTGAAGATTGTCAGGGCAAAAGATGTTTAACTTAGGATACATTTTAGTTCAAAACTGATTTTTTAAGATAGGATTTTAGTTTTGTTTAATGATTATTTTATCATTTTAATTCAATGTATTTTTTAGGCCAGTTTTACATCAACATATAATCACAAAATGCTGTTGAAACAGCCTAGTTGTTTTGGGGGGGGGGCAAATATGTCCAGACCTAGGCCAAAACAAAGATCTGGATCTTTGACAACACTTGGTCCTTGATGATGCAAAATATTTCTGTAGTGGCTGGTAGAGTCTCAAAAAAATCTTAAATAACTCACTAGAGATTAGCAGCATCTGGTGCAAAAGAATTCATTGAGCATCACATGCAAAATGTCCCACAGCGAAACTGAGTTCTTGTTAAAAATACACTACATTACATTACACTGTTTGACTCCTGACTTCTTCCAGGTACATTTCACTGTGATAACAAAAACAACTTCATATTTGAATTTGTTGACATAAAGAAAATGGATGCATGTACTATTTGCTTTCCTTATTGTTTGGTCATCAGGAAAGGACCTTCAAAGGGCTCAAAAAGCAAACAAGACTATGGAATCAGTCCATACTCCTTAAGGAATGGGAACCAGCCCTTGCCCACTGGCTTTAGGCGCTTCCCACGTGCCACCACCAAGTGGGATGACAATCCTGCAATAGAGATGACAGAAGGGGGCCACCCTCCTGTCTCTGTGAATGAAAAACCACAAACAAATGGATGGGTGAGTTAACACTTTCCTCTGTGGCTCTCTGTTATCTGAATTACTGAAAACGAATTCTAAGAATTCATAATCTTGAATAGTGTCAGTCAGCCTCTAGTTTGTTTACCATCACTTTTTTTAGATCATGTCTGCTAATTAGATCTAAACTCATCCCCACAGCAAGTATTTGGTTTTTGCAGGTGAAAACTATATCAAGGTTTAAATTTGGCTAAATTTGGTCAAAACGTGAAAATTAGGAACCTGCAGGACACTACTTTCCTACCAAATGTAGCTAATTTTTAATCTTAGACCTGCATGTTTTTTTGACCTGCACATAAACAATTCCATGCTCACTGGAAACATTACCATATTGTATCACTGTATCATTTCAAATGCAGATTAAAATCTTTAATGTGTATTTTCAATCCATTCACACCATTGTGTTTGACCCAATCATCCAGAATTTGTATGTAGTGCTTAAATGTAGCTCTCTCTCATGCTTCCTGCTTTGCCTGACTTCAAGTGTGTTACTTTAGGGGTTTTATCCAAAGCACAAAGGATGGACAAAGGTAAGGCACAGCTTTGCTTTGAGGTTTAGATTTCTTTGATTCACCCTGCTGATTATAGACAGGCCACAGTGAGAATAACGGTGGCAGGGTTTTCAGGTGATGGGAAGCTTCATCAGAAATCTCTTAATTTTTGTGCCTTCATCTTCATGATAGTGAATGGCAATTCAGAGAAGTTCTGCTGTTGCTAGTTGGGATTACTCATGTTTTTTCAGTGCACATTGGTGATTACGGTACTGTGTTTGTACTTGGTTTTGGGGTCTCTGTGTATGAATGTGCAACGTCCCTATGTTGACAAGAAACTAATTGCTTCCACTGTCATTTCAGAGGGGATCTTATGATTTCAAACCAGATGCAATGGTCACCTTCAAAGGTAAAAACCTGTCCGGCTCCCCTCATGTGATCCAAGGTCATTTGAATCCCTACTACTTACCAGGAGACGAAAAAAACAACTAAAAAAAAATCTTGGGACAAAATCCATGCAGAAGTTAAGAATATGGGATCAAAGACAAGTCACTGATTTAACACTCTGAATCTACAGTTACATTTTCTGAGCAGAGTGAGGTTATGTAAAAATGTTTGAACTTGCTTAAATTAAAAACAAATCAGAAAGAAAGCAGTTACCAAAGAAATTCTTAGTAAATCTTATGCTCATTCTTAGCATATCAGCAAATGAACAATTTCTTAAAAATAAGGTTTGTATGCCTTATGTCTGTTCTTTGGGTAGAGTGAATGGTGCTGGTAATAACCAGTAGATGTCACTGCTGCTCAGTATATTCTCCTATTTTTTGTGTACAAATGTGAACTTTTGACCTTTTTTGGTTTGATTAAATAATTATTTACTCTTAATGTGCAATTTCTATTGACACTCATTGCACTAAAGTATGTGTTAAGTTACCATCAGTTTTTCTCCAAAATCAAAGGTATGTTAAACTGGTCTCATGGATTTTTGGGGCCTTTCTTATGGATGGAAAAAAAGCTTATATGACCAAAGGGGCTGGATCCCTGGTTTGGGTGTTTTTAAAGGGATTTATATTGCAGCTGAGTACTTTTTTTGACAAAGCTGCATTTGTAAAATGTGCCTCTTTTAACAATTCTGTTTGACAAATAGGAAACATGCAAACTGATGATAATGCCTGTCTCCTGGATGTGCCAATAATCCCTTGAATACATTTCTTTTGAAAACTTGCTCATATATATTAATTCTTGTATGTAAAAGACAATGCACTATTTTATATGTGTGTGAAGGTTTGTAAAGACTGACTGTGTGTAAGTGTAATGGAATTAAATTAATGTTAACCCAACCCTTTTGTTTCTCATTAATGGTGAGTGTAGTCACTCAGTATACTGTTCCTGCTCTACATATGTACTTAAACAGCTTTTATGTCTTTTCTGAGTCTGTTTAACCTCTTTGTTTCAGTAATTATCATTTGTCTTCCATTAAAATCTGAAGAGTGACTTATTGTCGACTGCACATACTTTTGTTTGACTAATTTGACTGCTCTACAGTGCTGTTAGAGGACAAGCTGTCTGGGATTACAGAAACAAAGATTGCAGGAAAAAGAATTTGGAAATCTCTTTATATTAATAGTTTAGGTCAGGGATATTCAAAATTCAAGTAAGAGAATTTTTCCTTAAGCAAGGGTCCAGAGCATCAAAATATTTAATTTGCATTGTGATTCAGGGCCATGCCAAAGTAGGCTGGTGGTTGTTTCAGCATCTGCTTATCAACTGATTATTTATTTAGTTTATTACTTACTTATCTAACTGACTGTCAAATAAAAAAGGCCAGCAATTCAATAATTTCAACGTTTATTGTCAGTTTTCATATTGAACTGGAGGAATTATAAATAACAAGTATTCAAATAACAAATGTTTGTTTTTCACTTGTAATGACTGTACTTTACAGTAAAATGCAAAACACATAGCTTTGATAATGTGCATCTTAACAATATAAGTGCACAAAACATGAGCAGAGAAAACAGGACATTAAAGGTCACAATCTTAACAATATCAAAAATATTTCAATGAAGGACAAAATTCTTTGCAACAGAGCATGGAAATAATATCCTCTCATACTTTTTATGGACATAGTTTGTAGTTCTTGATGTGAAAAAAAACATTTTAATTCAAAAGGTTTTTAAATTTATAAGGTCACACTGCTTTGCCTAGTAATTAAGTATTTACAAGAAGCAACAACTGAGATGATTTACCCTGCCATTGTAACACCTCAAAAGAAGCCTTTTCAGTTGCTTGGTATTTACCATAAAGCAACCACAGTCATCTGACTGCCAGCTGTTTATGCAGTGTCCTAAACTAGCACTAGTTGGTTAAATTATGGTCTTCATATCCGAAAGATTGGTTAATCCAGGCCTATATGCCTGATATTAACGTAATTCCTTGAATTTGACAG
Organism: Acanthurus tractus; assembly: GCA_029783725.1. Lineage (NCBI taxonomy): Eukaryota > Metazoa > Chordata > Actinopteri > Acanthuriformes > Acanthuridae > Acanthurus > Acanthurus tractus. Next base: position 2,939 of record JAQNCA010059534.1, on the reverse strand, counting down.
AGGAACTTGAGGGACTTGATGCTTTCTCATCTAATGTCTATCCTGACTCTGCCAGTTGACGATATCCCAATATAAACAAGGTAACATAGTTTGTTGGCAAGACTTACCTCATTCAAATTCAATTCTCCTTTCTGCTTCTATTTTTTGATGTTCAGCTACAGGAGCCAATGATGTTTTAGTCAGAACAACATCAGAGGTATTATTAATCTTACTTTAGTTTCGTCATGTTTTCATTAGCATACCAATCTGCCCCGGCTGCCGACACTCGACTTCTCTTTGTGTTTGCAGCCAAAGCCATTTTTATGTTAAATATCCCCACATGATGCACAACAAACATAAAAAATGTAGGAGCCAAATACTGAATTCCTTTGTTATTATGTCAGACTGTGTGGTCGGTGCTCTGTGTGACTAACCATGAGATGAAATTACTTACTTCCACCTTTGATAGCATCATTGTCATTAGAATCAACTGTGTCTAACACAGCTCGAGGATGCCAAGAGCTGAAATGGTTTTTAGGCAAGTTTAGTCTAATTGACGTCCTATTTATCTGTTTCTGTCTAATTATTCACAGAATGTTTAAGTTTTAAGTTGTTTTATTTGTTACTTCAGGTTGCCATGGCACATTCTGTTATTAAGCAAAAATGACAACACAGAGACGCACACACGCATCCCATCCCCCTGTAGTTTCCCTTATCTTTCATTTGGACCATGCTGGACATCTTATTGTGAGAAAACTGTTGTAAACACTTTAGTCATACAATACAGATTAAAAGACTTTAAGAATATAGCCATAGTACAAAGAATCTTATGATCCCAAGGTGAGGTCCAGGGTTTTGACCCTGACTGAATAGGATAACGTGTAACTAACTCATAACTAAAGCTCTGAACAAAATTTAAGAACTAGGAACAGATGCTTCTGTGAGGCAAAAGAGGCATAAGCATGCCTGTATATTTCTGTCTTGTTTATCTGTATATCATACATACACAGGGATTTAGCATAATTTAAACATACTGAAACAGTTAAAAGTTATCTTCTTATTACTTTGATTGGGCCCTTTTAGAGGCTGTTGTTGGCTTCAACCAATATCAGGGTTTTTTTCTTGCTCTTGCTACAAAAACCCCCCCATCATCTCCAGACACATATTGCAGATGATGAAGTGATCAATTCACAAGAACATTAAAAGTTAATCAAAAAACTTAAACCAGGATTCCTGTCTTTTAAAGATACACATTCATGTTAACACTGGCAGACCTCTGGATTCATTTCCGGTGGTTGCCAGGCTAAAAAAAAGAAAAAGGTATTAAAAAATGTTGCAATGTCCCCAACCATTTGCATGTAGTTTGAATGAGGTCAGCAAAGTGAACGTGTTTATGCCCATGTGGTGCACCTGTTTTTTTTGTTTTTTTTTTCTCATGAAGGAGTGTCTGAGTAGAGCAATAAAAGCTGTTCTAGGGCAACATAAAGAATGCCAAAAGATTGTGAGTGAATTACTTGGGAAATGCTCTATACAGATATATTGAAAGGTTAAGAGTTTGCAGTGAGAGCTTAGTCGTTAATGTCATAATGCTCTGGTACTAGGCACTCCTTAATGAAACACTGACAGTCTTTCATATGACACTACCTTGCTAACTGGTTATGTTTTGTCATGGTAATTTAAGAAGTCTTGATGTCTTTTCAGTACTCCTATATGGTTGTGTTTTGCTGCACTGTAAAAATACTTAGTAAATCAAAACATATACTATAAACATAGACATAGCACATTCACCACTGTAGTTTTTCTTTATGACAGTGATGAGAGAGGTTTTTTGTTGCGATAATGAGGAAGTTAGTCATACAGGTGCTCCAAACACTTCCTTATGGTTTTACCTATTTTTGGCTGTTGTATCTAAAGGGTGTGTCTGACTGGCAGTGTGCACTCACAAATCCACTTAATGAATCAACCAATACGTCATACATCTCTGCTAAGAGAGAAAATGAACAGAACAGGGCTGACCCAGTTTAGAGATGTCAGTTGCACCTTTGAGTGTACAGTTTTAAAAAATATGTAAAGCCATGAGAGTAAAGGCTTAATTTTGGACATCTGATCACTGTCTTTTGTCTTCATCTAGCAAGTTTGCTCTTCTTTATCATGTATACAGCCCAGTTAGGTATTTCACCATTAAAACTGCAAAAGTAGGGTCAGGAACATTATATCATTTTCGGAGAAATGACAGTTCATCGGTACATAGGCAAGTGGATGATGACACAATGAGATACAATTGTAAAGTAGAACCTAAACAACCTATGGATAAATGTTTTACGGCTATGAACCCAGTTATAGTTGGGTTCTTAAAGCAGCTATTGCTTCAGTGAGAATCTGACTTATGAAAAACAGATCATATATGATAAGGTTAGGCAGGTCTAAACGGAAGTGTTGAACAAGGATCTTTGACTTTGAACAAAGAGTTCTGGTAACTTGCGTCTGAAGGAGAAGAACAATGTTTCCCAGACAACTTTTTACAACAGCAATAAATCTGCCTTCAGCTGCTTGTAAACAGTGAGCTGCAAGTTGGAAACTTACCATAAACAAATCTCCTCTTATTTCCTCAAACCTAATTTTTTTATGATGTACAACTACAGTCTTAATCATATACAGTGGTTCATTGACTTGATGACCCTAATCTTACTCAAATTGACGCAAAGATTTTAGACTATTTTTCTGTCCATGTATTTTTATACAGTTCCAGAGCTACCTACATGTTAGTCTTGCTCCAATATCCCATCGATTAGCTGTGCATTTCCCAATGATTTCAAGGTATATAACTATATATATAACCATATATAACCATATATAACTATATATAACTATATATGTATATATATATATATATATATATATATATATATATATATATATATATATATAGACAAACACACATATAGATATAAATATATATA
>JAQNCA010059523.1:0-11219 GCA_029783725.1 Acanthurus tractus | reverse complement strand
CCAGGACAAGTTGGCGCCAGCTACGACGTGTGTCCTGGTGCGAGGGCCCATCCAACGCTGCTTGCAGCTTTAATTTTGTTTTGTTTCTGGTGACCCCTGTGGACAAATGCAGTATTGTTTTGCATTGGCAAGCACATGCATGGGTTTTGTTTACTGTAATTGTTTGTGGCAATGTAAGATAAATAACTTTAATAAGACAATTTGGAAGAATTGTAAAATTTGTATCAGTATCACAACTTTTTGAACATGTTACATGTCAAACTCCAGCTAGCAGATCCAGTAATTAAGTAACAGTAAATTTGTTTCAATTCTTCAAATTGCAAACCTGTCTAAAAAGAAAAAAAGATGGTGTATATTATTTGGAAATCCTGCACTTTCATCTATCTTTTAAATGAGTTTGACTCTTGCTTTTGACCATTTTGACCTTTTTAGCACTCTCAGCTATTACTTTTAGTGTTCTTTGCTCATTGGTCTGTTCTTTCAGCCAAAATCGAAGAACATAATGTTGAAAAGTGAAAATCTCTTGTGACTGGCTAATGTACTGCTCACTGGAAAATGTTGTTTTGCAAATTGTAAATGAAGGCTCTGCTGATCTTTGGGAATAGTTTCATTAGATACCTTGAAGAAGGTGTTACGAATAACTATTTGGAAATAGCAAATCACCTAAACGATGGTCATGCATGTGATATAGAGAAATCAGTATTGTATTTCGAAAGTTTTATAGCCAGGTAAAAATTTTAAAAAATGAACAAATTATGTTTATTTTCAAGCACTGCATTTCATAATTGGAGGCACGCCTTTGTCGTGTCATCTTTTTAAAATTTAAATTAAAACCCTCAACTTTTCTTCAGGTCAGATCCATCAACCCTGTTTCCTGCCAGCTCATTCTGACTCTTGTGTTGTGAAAAATGTTTGTTTTAATGATGCAAACGAATGACGTGGCAAAACTTTTTAATCAAAAGTTGCTTGTTCAAGTACATACTCCCATATTTTATTCCCACATGGCTTTGAAAAAATACATCATTTTACATCAGCTGCCTAAAATAATTTTTTAACAATGATCATGGACACTATTTCATGAGTCACAGACAGCAATTTCGACGTGGAAGGGGAAAGGTGTCAAACTAAAGGTAACCTGTAATCAGTTAATGTTTTTAATTGACAGCAAAAGTGGTGTTCTCCCACAGGAGAGCCATTATAAAAAAATCTCAACATCACACACGCATTGAACAGTTATATAACCTTCCAATTATTTTATGTAACTGGAGCTGCTCATGCTTCTCCTCTTCACTCTGTTCCCCTGGCATCCTTATATCTCTGGATGCTGAACACTGTCAATGCACACAGTACAAACATCCTTGGCTGCATTTTTTGTACACTCAACAAATGCCTGCAGTGACACTGAAGACCCTGCAAAACCGGAAAAAGTAGTAAAAATAAATGAAATATCTCACACATAAACAGCTGCAATGGACAAATTTAAAAGGCTTTTTTTTAACAGCTGTTTACTCTCTGCGATGCACACTGTGATGATACAGAATAATAAAGGTGATCAATGTATTTGGCTTCCTTCGACGATACTGCTGTAAAACTCCAACTCAAAACCCTTGTTTCCATTTCACGTGTACAAGGCTTTGTGATGGTCGCTTCAGTGGACTGCATACACTGCATTTCTTTAGATTATTGAGTTAAAAAAACAAGCAAAACATAACCTCAGCATAAGCATCTAGAGTTGAGCATTTGCTCAAACACCAATTGTTACAACAGCAATATATATATATATATTGAGGTGAAACATTACACAAATTGGATACATGTCTGGATACTCACTCCCTTTTAAATATATCAGTGATTAAACTGTCAGAATGATGTTTTCCCTTAAACTTTAATCAATGGGCACGTCATGAACCGGATGCAGTAAACTTGTGCATTCAAACAAAATACTTACAGAACTTACTGAAAACAGACTTAATAAGATCCAGTTTATGTTATCATGCTTTTCATTACATCTCTGTCTGCTTGTTGAGCCTGAATATTTAAGACCGGTGTGTGTGGTTATTTTAACATCACTTTCTCATTACTATCTGCCTGCTGCATTAAGTTGTCAATCTGGTAAGAAACTGTTCCTCCATAAAATGCTACAGAAGACGCTTGCTATTTTGTAACCGTTTGTCTCCATTTTTCATATTTTATTTGTTTTATGCATACTGATGTGTAACTTTTTTATTGTATTTTTCATTTTAAACATCCTGTGTTGTTTCTAGATATGATGATTTTGTGAATTTAGGTGGAGGCTTTAAATAAGTCCTATCAAGTTTTTTGCCTCTCTGTCTTTTTGTTTAATTTATTGTTTTTATTGCGGAAAAAATAAAATAAAATTACACACATACACACACACACACGCACACACACACATATATATCAGTTGCCATGGTTGCAGTCAAAGTGTGGCCGAAGCTTCAGTCTTTCTTAATAAAAGTGAGCTGGAAAGAAAGTCTTATAAAAAATTTAAAAATAAGTCCCCTTTTCAGTGCTTTAATCAGTTTCAGAGTCATAACAATGAGAGGAAAATCAGGAAAGCAGCTAAATGACAGCACAGACCTCTTTGAAATAATATATCTAATACAATGCAAGGATTTGAATATCAGAAACCATCTCACTTCCCTTTTATTTTTAATATGCTCTATATTTTACAAAAAAAACTGCTGTTTCACACAGTGTCACACACACACAGGTATTAACCAGGTGTGCCAGGTACACTAGAGTTTACAGTAATCCCACATGAGACAGACATCACTGGTCACATTACCATCCATTATCTCGCTGCATTACACAGTCAAACAAAGCTTTGAGTCATGTGCCTTGGAACCCAAACACATGAACCAACGACTACGCCTTCTCTGTGAGGTTCATGACACGTTTTCACCTCAGAGACAGTGTGCAGTGTGTGTAAAGTTAGAGATGGAGTGTGTCCCTGTGTGTTTGCAGTCTGCAGCTGGCAGCCCACTAACATAAGGACCTGCACTGGAAAAGCAGACAGTTTCTTCAGTATAGTTGAACTCAGTGACTGCTGAGGAGAAACACGTTTTTGCTGATCGACACAATTGGCTCTGTGTACAAACACTGCTGCTTCGTTACCCCGTCATTGGTGGTGTCATTGTATGGAGCTGCATATGGAAATGTTCAGTAAACACTAAAAATAAAACTCCATTAAATACATAATTAGGAGCTTTTATTTTTCATTTATTTGTAATTCATTATAAACATGTTCCCTTTTTCAACATTCTCTTTTTTTTAAGTTTCTGTTTCTGTTTATGTTTTGCATTTCTATTTTTCCAATTATGGTTTAGATTCACATTAAGCTTGACTTCTAAGAGTCTCTTTCTATGACAGTGTTGTCACTGTCCAATCACCATTTAGCCTCTTTTAAGCTATAGCAAACTAAACAATTCATATGATTTCTTAGTTACAGCAACAACTTGGCTCAGGTTGTTCTTTGTTAGCCATCTTTTTCTACAGACTGCTGCTAATAATACAGACATAGAGCTAATAACCCTCATCTTTACACTGATGTCAATGCGAGCTACCCAGGACTTTTAATATTTCATTTTACTGTTCATTCATTGTCTTTGGCACTGTAAATATATAATTATCTTTTTTTTTTTTTATTTACCTTAAATATAAAAAACTGATTTTTAATTCAATGTACATAATGGATTTTAACATAAAATGTTATATAATAAAAAAAGCATGAGACAGGAGAAATTGTCTGTATTGGCAGTGCCTTTGTCCATTGTAAGTTGCACTGATGCAAATTTCAAGGTTGTTCAGTGCCTGAGGTTTTCTATGGTGCTTGAAGAATGGGTTTACCTTGAAGAGGGTCTTCAGAGGCACAAGGCAAACCCAGGGCCTTCGAAACAATAGATGAGAGGATAAGTTTATTTTGCACCAGGCAGAATGTGCTTAAAGATGTTAAAAAGACAAACATAAGGCTCGGCAGGCCGCTGTGGGACTCATTACTCAACATTCCCCTAAGGTAGCAGGTTGCATAAGTTGTCCATGGAGGACACTGGTGATTTTGTCGTTGATATCAACTATAATTTGTAAGCAAAGTGTTTTGTTGAACACCACAGTACCTAGGCTTTACAGGGTAATCAGAGACAGAATAAACCCCCACCACCTCCTCCATTAAAAGAATCACATGCATCTTTAGAAGTAAGACTAACAGAAAAATTCTCTGAGCACAAGAAATACATTTTTTAAATAATAATATAATATTTTTTGCTGGTGAGTAAAATATCTTATCTGCAGTTAATGTATGGCTTAAAAATGTTGGTGATAAGTCTTGACCATTTAATGTATTTACAAGTTGCGCAAGCACAGTTACTCCTCCTCACTTACAAGAGATAAAAGCTTCTCTGGCGCATTTTTCCAGCACTAAAACAACAGGTGACGGTAAAGAGCAACTGGGTTTTCACAGTACATTTATCCAAAGACCCTTGAACTGACTATCCGGACATCATTGAACGTTATTGCAAGAAAGAGAACGACAATAGATTGAGCTGTTAAATGAGAGTGAGACTCATTATGACCTCAGAGGGCTGCGGTTGATCTAAAACATATTTTAGAAAATTAAAAATATAAACAACGTAACATAACAAACTAGTATTCACATGGAAAATACAATAGTTAAGCTGAGCTGAACCTCACAAATGAAAGAATGTTATGTTAAAAAATTTAATGGGATAAAAAGAGAAGGTTATATATATATGTGTGTGTGTGTGTGTGTATTTATAAATAAATATATATATATATATATATATAAATGCGGTTTTTAATGTCCTCAAGCATTATTGTCACATGGTGATGCAACACACTGATTATTACAGTTTTTTTCTTAGACATAGGGAGACCTCCATATTGTACAAGCCAAGGAAGTTAATGGCTGCAGTTATTTATATCCTTGCAGAACTGAAGGTCAGATGATGTTTCTTGGAAACACAGTTAGGTTGTTATTTAAGAGAAGACATGACAATAACACATCTAGAGCTTTCACTGCAAGTACATGGTGAGCATCTGTGCAGCTGATCATCTCTAAGAAAACTGATCATTAGTTATGGATGTCCAGACATAAGTGAACAATATGACCTCACGAGGCATGTAAGTCATTTAAGTTAAAAGTTCTACAGAGCTGTTTTTGATTGGTTCTCCCATATAATTCATCTGCCAATCAAATCCATGGACACTGAATGGCAACCCGGGTCTGCCATGCAATGCAGTTGACAATATTAATGCAGGTGGTCGTGCCGTCAGAAAGGAAAGTCTGTCAGTGCTGGAAATTAAACAACATTTGTCTAATCAAAATCAGAAAAAGGCTCTAGTATCAGAGTTAAACTCGTTAACTAGCAGTGAAAATGCTGTAAACATCAAAATGCTTCATTTCCAATTACACTTTAAAAGTAACTTTCCCAATTCTGCTTAAGGTTTTGTCTTCTGTGAGTCACATAATTTAAGCTGCTGCTTGTAAAGTGAGGTTTGCAGGAAAACGCACCTGTGTCTGTACACACACCAACGTTTACTACCTGGTCATGTGTTGTGGTTTTCAAAAGCAAGAGGCTGAGATTCAGAATGAATGAGCAAGTTTTTTCCAGGCCTCTGCGACTTCCAGCGAGATTCGATAACAATTTGTTTCTCACGGCAAACAGAGATAAGATAACTGATTCTTTTATACAGTAGAGATGAATGATTTAACATTCCAGAGCTCTGATCAAACCTAATCTAACCTGCATCACCACTTTCTGCTTCCTCTCTGAATGTTGCAGAACATGTAGTGCATATAGCTTGTCTTTCTCTGGAACTGTTGACAACATGCTTGATTAATTAGTTTACATTGTGTGGGTCCATCCAAGTTTAGGAGTCTTTTTCTTTTCCAAAAGATTTACGGCATGCTGGGCTTGTATTTCTTCTTCTCCTGTTTCTACTTTGTGTTTATTGGTGGATTAAAGAGCAGCTCTAAAGATGCATATCCCCACCTACTGCGTCAAATGTATAAATGCTGCACTTTTGAGGTCAATAAAAGCAGTTGGTCTTAATGTTATCTGCTCTGACTAACTGATAAAGATAAATATTTATTAATAACAGATTTTCTATTATCGGCCAATAAATCTGCATCACAATAAATATTACGCATTCCTAATGTATTTTTCCTGGTTATTGTTTCAAAAAGATAGAACAGCAAAGTCATTACACAAAAAAGGACTATATCACCATATCTGTATAGTATTTAGAGGGACTGTTCAAATAAATGTAAAGATTTATCAGGTAAATATATGATGAAAATGTCCCCATTTCTATTGAAAGAGAGTGAATGCAAACTTCATTTACTACAGGACATTTTATTTCAGGGACCGCAACAACACAACTTAAGGATTTGAGGCCAAACCAAAACCACAAATATTTTTGGTGTCATAGTTGAAAACCCTCAAAATGAGTGGCAAAATTAAGAAAAATTCCCGGACAGTCTGTGTTAGCATAGAGATTGAGCCCCACATTGGAACAATAAGCCTTTTATTAGCTGTGCAATCATTTACAAATGTCACCTGGTCTGGTAAAAGAATTCAAACATTTGTTAGCACACACAACAGGCTTTGCACATTCCTTGAACAGCTGACCTTGTCTGTTTGTAACTGAGAGTGACTTTTATAACTGTTATAACTGTTATAACTGTTACGGTGTTCAGTCATGATGCTCAACCCATGAGCATCTGGAGAAGGGTCCAAATTAAGTCTCATAGATTTCATAATACACCAACTTCACAACACGTAACACCCCTCGAAGTCATTACCTGACCGTTAAGGAGTCGTTCCCGGTGTCCAAGTTTAAAGTAAGTAAGTATGTCCTGTTTAGTGTGCCAGCAGATAGACCAAACAGCATATCTTTAAAGAACATCAGTCATGCCTTTAAGGTAGAGTCTTGAACATAACTTCATAATGAGAATGAGAGCTGAAAATACTGGATTAATACATTAATATGGGCTGGGATGATTTCCTCAGATACATCAATGTATCTTGCAAACCAACACTTTGAGGTACTTCAGAGGGTCAATATAACACCACAAAAGCTATAGAAAATGAAATAAGTTCATATCTGGAACTGTAACATCTGTTACTCTTGTGCAGCTGCTGCTTGGTCTTCTTCTTGACATGTTTTGGGATTTCCCCATCAAGTAAAAAAAAAAGGCCAGCATAAAGTGTACTACAAAAAAAAAGAAGCAAAATTAAGAATTTTAAAATAAAAAAGTGTTTCAAAAAAAATAAAAAAGACACATACTTCCTGCAGTTATTGCATATTTTTTATTTGTGTAATTAATCCATTGTTTTGTGTCGCTAAGTAAGGGGTCCTTAGTTAATTCACTGATAGAAATGGGTTTCCCCTCCAGCTTCTTTCATAGTGATTCATTTTTTGCTCATTTCATGCAGAAATAATTTGCATGCATGATCATGCTATTTAGAAGGTGTCAATTTTCCAAAATGAAACTGAAGGAAGAGGTTAAATGACTCAATTGGATTTCTATGCTCATTTTAATTGCAAACATGCAAGGCTAAGGGTTAATTTTCCTTAACCAGCATCCAGACCCCTGGACATAATTTAATTTCAGTTTGCCGTAAGGGGAAAATTATTTTCTGGCTTTATTGAACTTTTTTAACAACTGATAATTAAAATGAATATTATTGTGTGACTGGTCATAATATAAATGCAGAGAAAATTAAAAAAACAATTACGCAGCCTAACCATTAGCCTAACACTACCTTCTTATGCAATTATACTTTCGAACAAATCAACATTCAAAATAATATCCTCACAAAAACATTACATCTGTTCATTACATGCTTGTGAGTTGGGGATATGTATTGAAGACCACTGGTCCAGATTTCATTCAAGGATATGAATCTTTAGCTAAGCTTAGCTGTAGCACCTGTTAGCAAAGCAAGCGTTAGATTCCTTTACATGCTGATATGATGAGCAGGTTTAATAAAATAAGTATTTTACATGTATATCAGATAGTGGTGTGATTTTAAATAACCTTTGAAAGAAAAAGCACAACAGTGTCAGGTATATATATTTTACATGTTTTTATCTGCTCTAGCATAAACTCTAATCATAAGCTTTTCAGGCTAACTAGCTCACTGTGACAGAGTTTCAAACAACAGGAATACATTTTTTAGAAATAAATTGTCCACCTGAGTCGCTGACTCATTCTTAAAGTATAATATATGTAGCCATCTGATGCATATACAGCTACTGTCTCCTTTTTTAAAACAAATAATAAGAAAACATTAAAGTGTCAGCTGGGGACTAAAATGTCAATCACGTTACAAAGTTTTTAGCAATATCATTGATTAAAGGGTAAGAGCGACAAATTTCCCTGTTCAAGACTGAAAATTGCTCACTGTCCTACAAAACATAATGTGTAAACGCTAAGAAGCAAGACTGAGCAAATATTAACAGCAAATATTAGCAGATCATTTTTGATTAATCATTTAACTAAAGAGGCATGACATGTGTGCAAATTATGTAATTCAAATCTGTACTTAATGATAACTAAAAATAAGAAAATATTAAATGCCAGTTTCGAGTTCAATCAACCTAAAGCAAGAGTAGCAATATTATTTAACTGGGCAACTTATGTTGCACGACCCTAATGAGCTTCAGCAGGGATAGCTAGCTACAGAGCAGGAAACAATGCAAGCTAAACTGTCATTTCAGTCCCAAAATCCACTGTTACTGGTTCGTGAAATCAAATCTCTATTGCTGAAAAACTTACTGTAAATTTTAAATGGCAAATTAGCCACGGTTACCATGTGCTGTGTGGAGTGTTTGACAGGTGTGGCAACCCTAACTCAAGCAGACTTGGTTTAGTGCATGGTCAATTTATCATCTCATCGTTACCAAATGTGCAGAGGAGTGGCTTTCATGAGGATGTTTACCTTGTTTTCTCACATCTTAATCTGTGAAAGTGTAACTCAGCTTGCACAGCATATGGACAGTACCTAGAAAAGAGGAAGCAGAGACACCTCCAACAGCAAACTTCACCTCAAACAACCTCTGTGTGTTGGTGAGCATATGCTAAACCTGCAATACTGCTAAGCAATACCAAAAACCCGAGAGCAAAAAGTTTCTGTATAAACCTCTTTGTGGAGAGCACTGTGGAATAGTTTGGAACATGAAATTGGGTCAAGCAAAAAGAGAAATAAACAGCAATAAAGAGAAACAAGAACTCCGACTTCATGCTCAGAGGGATGTATCCAGAGTGAAAAAAGCTTGATGCCATCTATGAAAATAATTGCACATTTTCACCACAGAGTCATGCTGATATAATCCTGAAAATAAAGTAAAAATTTTATGATATCCAGTTAATTTAATGCCCTATGGCTCTCCATGTCTAATAACAGCATTTGCAATCATTGAGAGACGGAGAGCAGCGCTCTGCAAAACAAAAGTAACAGTTATTTAAAAATACCATGACGCTGGCGGTGTCCTTGAGGTGCGTAGATGCTGCACTTGTCTTGTTTTATAAGCAACTTACATAAATAACACCTTTCGCCAAGGAAACTAAAAAAACGGGCACTGAATCATTGAGCCTCCAGACAGAAAACTAGGCAACAACAGGTCAAATTAAAAGACGCTTTGCTGCAGACTGCTCCCTGATGCTTTGGACAACAACTGAACGCAGCCTCGGGAACTCTTAACCTTACAGTAATGAGCGCAGAAGAGCACATAACATCCAAAAACTGTCTTTGAGGATTTGTGGGAAGTTGTCTTCTAATAGGTCTCTCCACTGCAGGAAACGGCCCAGCCCAACCCATCTCAACTCTGCCTGCTTTTTTTCCCCCTCTTTGCGTTACAAATAATACCTAGCTGCAGGTATGTTTTTTGTATTACCTCAGTTCAGGTTCTGAGCAGCTGAGTTGCGCCGAGTTTTTTTTTGTTTTGACATGAAATCAGTGCAGACCACTGATTGGTCTCTTGACACAGAACATCTCACACAAATCCAGCATTTTTAAAAAGCCAAGCTACAAGCAACAGCTAACATATTTAATTAACTTCCTCGATGCAGATAAAGAAAAGTAAAAGTTAGCACCGAAGCTGTAAGTTTAGCAGTAAATGTGCAGTGTATGCAGGAAATCTGCAAGGATATGAGTAGGGAGTAAGGAAAAGCAGGAAGAGCAGACTCAGGTTGAGGTGTAACATGTATGTTGTAAAAGCAGCACAGATGGCGGTCAAATTTGCCAGCCAATGGCGCCGGGTGTGTCCCGCATGGCCAGGATTATCTGATGCACCTGATGTGCCCTTCATACTGCATAATGATGATATCAGAGTGATATCTAATACTTGTGTTTTTTTTTCAATTTTTATTTTTGCTTGCTTAGTATTTTTTTATTGCTCACAAGTAATTATTTTCTATTTTCTGTTTATTATTTTATTTATCACGTGCACTTTTGAGGGTTTCTTTTTATTTTTTCTAAGTGTTTCTTTGTCAAGGCAACATGGATGACGATCAAAACAGGTTTCACAAGACAAATCAGACACTATGTAAAGGAAGTTGACTCCCAGCAAACATCTGAGCCTCAATAAACATATTCAGTTTCATGCATGTTGTGTTGACAGATTTGACCTAACTGACAAATACTGAAATAAAAGTCATTTCCTGTTTATCTCATTTTATTTTAATGAGTTTTGTGAACACATACTACAGTTTTAGTCATATATAAAATAAAGTATTATACACACCTACACAAACACACACACCTACACTCACACATATATAATTTCAGTGAAATTTAAATTTTTTTGCATTTTTAATTTTTAGTTTACTTTTAACTCTATCAACCTTGGAGTGCAGACACAGGGACTGATATATATAATGATCATGTCTAAAGGTAATTTATTGGATCATGTCTCCCTGAATTTTCCTATTTCTTAGGAGAAACATACCCAACATTAACATTGGATTATCTGAAAAGTGTGCATCACATAGAAAAGCAATCTGAACTGTTTTTTATCTGATGGAAAGTTCATGTTTATATGTTTCCGAAAGTTATATAATCCAAATAGAGCTGTTTATAATTCAAGGCTTTAACGTCCTGAGACCTGAGCTTTTGTTTGGTGTGCTTTTTTTATTTCTCCTCACTATTTGGGATAAGTAGGACCTAAGTTTT
>JAQNCA010059398.1:0-10000 GCA_029783725.1 Acanthurus tractus | reverse complement strand
CCACAGCAAGCAAATTTTTAAGAGCCATAATTTTATGGCGTAATTTTATGATGTAAAAATGCTTAATTGAACGCCTTTATTAATGTTCCAGGCATTTTAAGGTGATTCAATTGCAAAACACGTTCATAAAGTAAAGTATTTAAGTAGTAGCTTTAGTACATAAAGTATTTTAGCCTGCTAAATTTATGTTTTCTGTCACAATCAGGATGAAAATAGGCCAGCACAGTGCGGTACAAACAAACAAAAAAACAGATACGATCACACTTTAGCCAAGAAAATTATTACCGATTGGCTATGGATATAATATTATGCATTTGCATCCATTGTTACATTAGACACAGTTAATTCAATTCAATTTTATTTATATAGCGTCAATTCACAATAAAGTTGTCTCAAGACACTGTACATATAGAGCTTTTCAAGATCACACTTTATAAATACATTGATAATTTAAATTTATAGGACCCCAACAATCGAAAGCAATTCAATTCAATGAACTTGTGCTGAGCACTTCAGTGGAATGGTCTTTGCTAAAGGCCTCCCCTGTCCTAAAGGATGGATGAAGATCTTCAGACTTTCCTGCAGCAACACCTGGTTTCAGAAGAAACTGCTGGAGAAAGTCAAGGTAAACTTAAAATCAGCTGACCACTATGTACCAAATAAATCATAAAAAGTAAATATTTGTTTAGTTTCGCACTTATATGCAAACAAACGAACCCAACTAAAAACTTAATTTTCTAATAATTTATAGAAAAGCACTTGTTACATTATTGAATAGGAATATTTCTAAATGTTTATTATTTAAACTCCGATTGTGTAGTTGTGCATGTGTTCACATCCCTACTTTACGCTTCTTCACTATTCTTATAGCTGTCACATTTTTTGATGTTTCAGAGTGACGTCTCAGTTATTCCTTACAGGGAGGGAAGTGATCTTAGTATAGTAGTACAGTACCTCCCCAGTAGGGTTGTTGTGGTAGCATTCTGCTGGAAAAGGGATAAAGACTCATCCCAATGAGCTTCCCCCCAAAGCCCGCCTTTGGGGGGAAGCTCAAGGTGCTCAGGGAGCAGCACCATTGACAGCCATGGGTTCTCAGTGAACTCCATGGCTTGGTAACAAACAAAGAAAAAAAACAGAGAAGGTAGGATTTAGGGCGGATGGACCATGATTTTGCAGAGTGGTGATGTATGCAATTATGAGCCATGAAAAGAGGAGGTAGAAGGTCCTTGACCATTGAGAGAAATACAACTGTTGATGAAATCCAAGTAATGGCAGAATAGTTGTTTTCCTCAATGGTCATTCCAAGTGAAAGTAGCACTTTACACTTTTTAGACTTACGATTATAAGTTCAGCTAATTTTAACAATATTAATACCAAGTGCCATTTCAAGTTATGTTGACTTATGTTTTTAAGGCAGCAATTGGACTTAATTTTTCAAATTAAATAGACTTATATTTTTAAGTATCCCTTATCTGGGCTAATAATTACAAGTTTACCAGTTCCCTTGAACATCACATTATCAATTACAACTCATCTTTTCAAATATAAAATGTTTCTTTAACAACTGCCTTAACTTACAGCCTTCTTTGAAAATACTTAAAGCCACCATTTAAACATTTTTAATACCTGCAAAGCACATAAGTTTCAAAGTCAAACTTATGGACATTCAATAAGAAATTTCAAACAGTATGTCAAAGCATAATGCATTGAGCAAAGCAAAGTCAGCTCCATCAGCTTTTATAAAATTTCAATCAAAATTTAATGTTCTAAATCCCAAGACTGTGCTGAAGGTTTGCCTAAGTGCATATAACTTCATTACTGTGTAACAGAAAATTATCTGCCTAAGCGAACAACAGCCGAGACCATCAGCTCTCATAATCAGTCTAACAAAATAAAATGGGTAAATATTAGTGCTTTAAACCCCGAGACTGTCTGTAATGTGGAAACCCACAATACTCCAGTTTTCGTGTCCATGACATCCGTGAATTTTATTCCATTGAAAACTTGATGGAACTTTTGGGGGTCACTATGTGTTTTCAGAAAATTTAGAAGGAAAGCCTTGTAAAAACAGTTTCCACTTTTAACATTACAAGGCTGTCTTGAAAAGTTTTTCAAACAGGCTTGCATAAGTGCCACAACATCCATTAAACATGTTATAGAAAATCAACAGCAGAGAATAGTTGAGACCATTGGCTCTCATAATCAGCTCAACAGAATAAAGTAGGGTAGGGTAGTAGTAGTAGTAGTAGGGCAATATCAGTGTTTTACCTCTCGCGCTTGTGGAATAAATGTTTTTATCGAATTCAAGGCTCCCTTCAGGTGTGCGCACATGTTTGCAGTTAATTGATAATCTCTGGTATACCTTCATGTCCAGTCCATACCACCCCCAAAATGTTCTCATTGGATCTACACAGTTCACGTAGGTCACCTTTTTTGGTTCCAAAATAGCAAATTTGGCCAAATGGTGACTGATTTTCATGCCTACATTAAACAAAATAATAATAGAAATACATTCCTTAGAAAGTCACATTTACAGCATGACCTAAAAACATTTATGTAAAAGTACACAGAATACCGAACTAGAGTTTAGAAATTAAGTAGTAGCTATGTTACATTGCACATCCTGGTGACGTCTAATGAATCTTGCCCGATTATGGCAGAACAAGCACAACAGCACTCCTCCTCTTCCCTTTAGTATGCTATAAGACAAAAAAAAAATATGCAGTAAGATGAGAATGTTTTGGCAAACATAATAATGGTCCCCAATTTTACTGTCATCAGCTCCTCCACTTACATCTGTCTGAAGACAGTCCAAAATATCTTTGAGTGCCTGCTTCTTTCCAGATCTGGCTGCTGCTTTATATATATCTCCAGCAGTCTTGGGACCAGATCACCAAGTCTGTCCAGAAAAGATGTCAGAATGTCTGTGGTATCTAACCATTTTTAACTCTGCCTTAATCTGAGAAGGCACAGACAGATAGAAAATTCTTTTCTTTTTAAAAAAAATTGATTTATTGATTCCATATGGGATTGGGATATTCTTAGACAGTTCGGGTAAATGCAGATGAAACCCTGTCTTCCATGTCCATGACTGTCTTTGTAATGATTCACATTTTTTTTTCATTGTAAGCGGAGAAAACTACAAAACGTACAACTCCACTTCATCCGCTGTTGCAGCCAAACCTCAATGACTGAACCATCTGTACCTGAATCACAGAACACACAGGAATGTGACATGCTGTGGCAAACTTATGCCTTGAGTTCATATGTCAAATTAAAAGTGATACATGACACTGAGAATGAAATTTACACAGTAGCAACAATGATAATCATACAACAATGAACTTTGCGTTAATTTATAATTTCAGCAAACATATTTGTTTATACAACCATTGCTGACTTTTCATCATGATGAAATTTATAAAAACCATTTGCAGCTCTAAGAGAAAACTTACCATCAACATTACTGAACCACCCAGCATCTCCACTGTCCAGGTGAACCAACATACATAAATATACTCACACCCAGCTTCAACACGCACTTCCATTGCCTTTTACATATAAAAAGAAAATATTTTTTTCTACTGTTTTCTAGATTTCATGAACCCCACAATTGTTTTTTTTTACTTGATTTGTTTATTTAATTTTGCATCGTCATTTCATTTACATTCATCTGAATAGGGCACACTGAATTGAACTGGAATGCAGTGTAATGTTACCGGTCCAAAGCCCAACATGATGTAAAATGCCAGTTAATAGTCAACATCACTAGATGAGATGAACAAGTTTAACTATAACACGACTAAATTTGTAGGTTTATAATACATTAAAACTATAAAACGTGTTTAAATTCAAAGTCACTCAAAATTTGGTCATGACAGCAGAAAGTTACAAAGATATACAAAAGGAGGCCCTCTTCACTCCAGGCTTTTTTTTTTTAAACTTTACTGTTACTGCTGCGTCTTGCAAATACCACCAGCACCTTGATACTGCTGCAAACACCGCTTATCGGTAGCTTTAGAGTAAAATAGCACCTGTAACGGTGAGAAACACCATATCAACTTAAGGTTAACATGACTGATGCTAATAAAGTGGCCAGGATGGGGCCACTTACACTGACCCTAATCCCGCTGTCCTTCAAATTGTCAAGGTTGGCCCGAGCTAAACACAAAAGCAAAATCAATGCGAATAACATTGTTTGGAAGGAAAAACACACGTAGTTCATTTTAAAACGTCAAACATCAAATCCTACCTATTCACAAATGCAACTCAGCAGCAAAATAGTAGGGCAGCTAGCATTAAATGCTGATGCATAAATTCTGGGTCACGCAACCATTGCAACTCATACTGTTAAGTCATGTTGCAGTGTAAAACTTTGCTTTCATTAAACTAACTTATAAATCTGAGTTGATAAATTGATAAATTGAGAAATTCAGTTCAAATGGCATTAATTGTCATGTTAAGTAGAAATAAATTACAGAAAGAAGTGACTTTAGCTTAACTTACTGATCAGATCTTTTTTTACAGTGTACGGCACAACCTAGGCGGAACAGACATCCATGAGCAGACTTATACAGTAACTCATTAGACTAAATTTTGTTTCACTCAGTTTCAAATTCCTGGGTGAAAAATATCATTTTTGTATTTTGGTTTAACAGAATTCTATTGTAAGAATGAATGAGTTGAGTTCACCTGTGTAATTAGAGGCACTATAAAATAGGCTGGATAAAATCAAAATTAGTCAAAATGCAAAAAAAAAAACTTAATGAGTGCCTGATTAATCTTGCAGAGAGCTAAATTGGTGCCTTAACCATAAATAAAATTAAAAAGGAAAGAAGAAAAGGAATAAATAAATAAATAATTAAAACCTGACAGGTGAAATCCTGAATAACCTAAAGGAAAGAGAATCAAACGATTTAAATGGAAAAGATTTTATTTTTTCTGTGGTATAAAGGAATCTGATACATATATGTACATATATATATGTTGTTGTTGTATTTAATTTTCAGTGAATAGTGTTCTAACACCAAAGAACATTCAAACCAAGAAGAGGGGAACTGAAATATTAGTTTATAAATGTTAATTTTGATTTTTGTTTATTCTGACTTACCTTTGTGTTATGTGTCGCCATTGCTGTTAGTAGCCGTTTCTCTAGAGCCAATCTTCTGAGACACTGGTCCACACACATTCGCTGCTCTTGGTGAGAAGAAGTGCAGCAGCAATCTGCATTGAGCAGGACTGCTGGAGAAGTTGTCTGAGTCCTCGGTCCTGTAGGACTTCAGGAGGCGAAGAGGCAAGAGGAGCAGAGGTCCTCAGGAGAAGAGGCAAGAAGAGAGGAAGAGCAAAGTGGCAGGTGCGGGGGAAGAGGTGGCTTTTATTGTCTGTGTTCACACCTAGGTGTAAAGTCTGGGGGACTCTGGGAAGTTGAGTTTACTGCCCTTTATCTGAGTTCCTGAGGGTCCTGAGATTCAGGCCAAATCTCCCACTAAGGTGTGGCCTGCAAGGCCTTCCTTGGTCCCATTCACATGGGGAGATTTCAACACTGGAATCACGATTTATGATAAATATCTTCCTCTCAATGACGCATATAGTCATATTTTCATATCAAGATGTATTATGATGCATTGTTACACTTCTACATTTCGTACATCCCTACTTTGCTCTCTCTGGAGTCTGCTCTGTCAGTCGGTCTGTTCTCCTCTCTGTTCATATGTCCGTATTGGCCCACAGAAATTACAAAGACTACGCAAACTTAAGTTACTACTACCTACTTTTCTGCAGATTATTTTTACACCACCCAACCATTTGTAACTTTAATTCACAATATTTCTTACTGTACTCTGATATGTCCTAAAACAGGCTATGTATTTAAGAATTAAAACAATTTCAGCTGTTTTACTTGTAAAAGGTTGACTGGTTCACAGTAAATATTTTGACATTATTTATTTTAGATCCTACTAAAATCCTCCCCCCTTTTTTAAGTTATTAGGGGCCAGGCAGCCCAGCTGATCACCATCATCATCATCATCATCATCATCATCATCATCATCATCATCATCATCATCATCATCATCATCATCATCACCACCACCATTATCCCATGCATGAAGACAAACAAAACTATGAGCAAAGGTCCAGTCCTGTGCCAAACATCCCGAACTGGCTTTGTAGTTTTTATATGGTTTTTATGGTGGCACTATAGCAGCTGTCCAAGTTTAAATACTTTGATACTTTGAATTTCATAACAAATCATCTGTATGTGCTACAACTTTGCAACTTACACCAACATGTGGCCCCTGGTTTAAGCAGACATTTTCACATGCTTTAAACAAGCAGGAATTTTGTAGTCCATCCATGTAGTCATGTCAGTGCGTGTCTTTGACCTTCACCAGCCCTCTTTGGATACTAGCCTATCAAACTTTATTATGGGAAATTTCCTGTTGTCATCAAAGGAGGGCAGTGCTACACCACAGTGAATTAAGGGGGGAACAAGGGACAGACAGGATGCAACAAAAATATTTTTAAAAAAGGAAGAGGAAGACAGGCAGTGGTACTAGTATAAAGTGGAATGAAAGTTGCTATGTTGATATGCATTGTTTACCAGATATGTGGGAGTCCTGATGGCAGATAATAGCCCAGCAGAGGACAATAGTCGAAGAAGAATAAACAATGGACATGAGCACTGTGTTGGGTTTGAAGAGTAACTCAGAACTTTATGGCTCCCTCCTCGTTAGTAACCGCTTGCAGTTCTAGTTATTATTTTTATTGCTGGGAAATGGGCCTTCCCATGTATAAAAGTAAATTAAACTTGCTGCATAGTTCCAGTACCATGCCAAACTTCCTCAAATGCAAAAACAAGCCAACAGTCCTGATGGTGGCATTAAAGTGACTGTCTAAATTCAAAAGTTTGAAAACTTGCAACAAATCATCCATAGGCCTGCATAATACATCTTTGCAACATACATCATACACCACTTAAGTGTGGTACAAATTATGAAGTCAATCACTAATTTTTGATATCCTGCATCCTGGTGGTTGGTTCAGTTGTAATGTGATGTCATCCATTGTTTCCCTTATTTGGCATGTCGCTTCCTGGGATAATGACTTGCTTTTGGTGTCTGAGGTTGTGAGGTAAAGCCTCAGGTGATACCAAAGGCGAGTCTCATGGTCAGGCATTGTACAGTGTGGATTAGAGAAACTTGATTTATGAGAAGCCCTTTTAATCTAATACATTTTAAATGTGGATCCGAGCAGTACTCTTGAGGGATCCTTGTGTATTTATTTGTTCTTTGTTCCTTCCTCTTCCTCAAAATTATTAATATTATAATTATTAATATTATTATTAATATTTTCAGACAAATCCTGTCCAAACTTAAAAAAACTGGCACAGGAGAATTCACTCTCCATTTATTTACATTCACTTTGATTTTTACAGGTCATGATGCACTTTTCACACAATTGCATTGTAGTTTTGTTCGAGTCTTGAGAGTTTCAAGGTAAGATAACCAGATATTCAAATAAGATATTCAAATGAAAAGATGAAATATTTAAATAAACATGTTCTTATTCTGTCTTGCTTAATCAACCAATTAAACATTAACAATATCTAGATTTAAATTGTAATTAAGGAAACTTAAACTGAACTGTCCACATCATATATTTATTTCAAACGAGGTAAATTTAATCAAATACCAGCTTGCTAAACATCACGAAATGAAATAACATTGACTAGTGAACACAATTTGGCTACTGATCGAAAACCGTAAAATTTAACATTTACTTACATTACCAAAATGAATAGCATTTCAAATATCTCTCCAATAATCAAAGTCCAATTTTCATACCACAAGCATCTTTTGGTGAAGCTGTGAGTTGAATCCACCCTTTTCAAACACAAAAGAAATCTGATAGAAGGAGTGCCTCTATATATTTCATCTTTGTCAATACACAGACTTTTACTTGTGGATCTACAGGTGAATGTATTTGGCCCCTCGCTGGGACAAAAGAATATTCCTGCCGGAATCACAGTGTAGAGGATGAAATTAATATGATGATTGTACCTGTATGTTTTAAGTTTGTGACTGGTCTGGGACACAGTTGAAGTAAAAAAACAGTCTCCTCATTGTCCTTAACATTTATCAAGGAATATGTCAGGAATCCATTTCAATTGCTCCAAAGTTTTCGTCTCTGGTTCTTAGCATAGTTGGGGCAATCTGCTGTCTATCACCAGGAGCGTATAGTGATCATGGAAGAGCAGGGGAGAGATGCCTAACTACAGGAAAAAAACAGAAAGTATTTTAAGTCAAGTCATGTACAGTATCCGTGTGTATTTGTGAACACACTTACATGATGGCACATACCTCTCTGTAAAAGTTTCTTCCTGGTATAGATATACAGGTAAGTGAGACTTTGTCACCACTCCGTTTAATCATTTTGACAATGTCATCATGCTCCATAGACTCAACAGGTTCCCCATTGACAGCTAGCAGCAGGTCTCCATCTTCCATCCCGGCTCCCTCAGCTGGACTTCTGACATCCACCTCCCTCAGCACGTGAACTGGGTCAAAACGGGTTTGAGAATAGAATATTAGTTAAGAATGACTTGGAATCACCATATTTCACTGAGAGAAAGGTTAAAAATAAGTTTTGAGGAAGGTTTAATGTTGACAGCTTTGGACCAACACAAGTCCTGTAGTTTGAAACTGCATTAAATTTAAGATTATTAATTTATGATTTTATTGTTTTAATAGCTGAATAATTGCTGGAAATATGTGAATGAAGTAGTTGTCTTAAATTTTACATTACATGCATATGATTCTTGTGCTGAAATAAAAAATTTAAAGCTCTAGGCTTTCTTTTAACAGGAAGATTGCAAGCACTTTTTGTCAAATTTGAATGGAGGTATTGGGGATGGACTGGATAGAATGTCCAAGGAAATTTTTAGTAAGCAGAGAACTTTAAATTAATCAGTGTTTTTTTTTTAACTGTGTGAACAGTTTTCAACAGTTTCCCTGGATTTAGAGACCTAGAAAGTGAAATGAGATAGTAAAAGATGCAAAATGCATGTATTACACTGATACTGTGCAACACATTGTTATATTGATAGCTGGTCCTAGGTTTAATTTAAATTCACGTTATGTAACATTTATAAATTCACAAAATACCTTTGTTAGACATTTTGTTGCCTTTTTTTATTTTCCTAAGTGTTGCATTTAATATTTAAACCAGGATAATTATGAAATTTAAGGTGATGATGCATTAATTTGGCTGCCTGTTAAACTTCAAAACTGTCGAACTGACAAAATTCAGTGCTCAGCTTTGATCACCCTCCTTGACCTCTGCTGGAGCTAGGTTTGTATGGCTCTACCTTTTGCTTTACTTTTTGCTTACTTTTAGCTTGGAGCACATTAATAATGAGAACTTTGAATTAGTTCATTTTTGGACTGTGAAGTTAGTCTAAAATTCAAAATCATGAGCTTATGCACTTGAATTAAATAATTTTAAAATATGTGAACTGAGCTTTGAGCAAACTCTTGTTAAGTCTGAACTTTTCCCAACACTGTCTATAGCTCTGTATAGTGCTTTTTAGCGTATCACAGTGCTTATTAGCACCTGTCCTTCCTTGTCACCACAGTAACTGTCTGCTACCTGCAAAAACAGGTTCAAATTTGATTTCACCATTGAAATAGAAAAAGTGATTGCACACAGTGTCTCGTAGCACCATGTAGGCCTATGAAAATAGGCGGCAGTGCAGAAAGGCGGCAGTGCAGAAAGGCGGCATCCCCGGCGTACCAGGGTGCTTGGAGCACACTGGTGTAGTCACGCAGCTCCTCAGAGAGGCAAGGGAGAACAAGGGCAATCTTGTGGTGCTGTGGTTAGATCTGGCCAATGCTTTTGGCTCAATGCCCCACAAGCTGGTCCTTGAAACACTGGAGAGGCACCATGTTCCAGCTGCAGTAAGGGAGCTCATTCTGGATTACTATAGTGATTTCAGTCTGAG
>JAQNCA010059194.1:0-11238 GCA_029783725.1 Acanthurus tractus | reverse complement strand
AAAGTGTCTTGAGACAACCTTGTTGTGAATTGACGCTATATAAATAAAATTGAATTGAATTGAATTGAATTGAATATATTAAATTGGCAAACTGACAATTTAACCAGAACAAAAAATAATCTATAAACATGAACAGTTTGTCAGCATTACCTGCATGACTGATCTCTCCAACAGGAAAAACCTACCTACTCAAGTAGTATGTGTCAGCACCTTACTGTACACTTCTTAGCTGTACTACTTTGAATTTTTACTTTTTCCATTTCTGTGGGAAAATTTTTAGTCTAAAATCACTTTTAATCAACTTCAAATCTGTTTGTCTGTCTAACATCCACGCGGACTGCACAGCAACAGAGGGGAACACAAAGACAGTAATTAGAGTAAGAAGATCTCTCCTAAACAGTGCTTGGAGCTTAGAGAGTGGTGCTCTGCTACCACCTTGTGGCCAGAGAGCTTGCCGCATGACTGGCAGAGTGGGGCATGGCAAAGGAGAAATAAGGAAAACATTTCAGAAAACCTCCTCAAAAGTACAAACGTGATCAAATCATAGGGGGTGGGGGGGACTTTTTGGGCTTTGAAGTCAGCGCATTCCGGACAGCTGCACTCCCGACTGAGCTATGGATTCGCTGCCATCATGACATAATTTGGTGACCATATTGTTCACACGATAGTTTATACAGTGTGATGTTTGGAGAAAAGAAATACAAAAGCCTTTGATAGTAAAACAAAGTTTCATTTTCTATATAATAAATTGGCAAATGGACAATTAAACCAGAACTAAAAATTGTAAACATGAACAGTTTGCCAGCATGGAATGCATGAGCGATCCCTATATTGGGGAAAAAAGAGTTCTGTTTATGTGTTTGAAAAAATGTTTAGTTGAGGAGGCAGGTATTTGTAACGTAAGGTAAATACGTACAGTCCAAAGTATAAGTCTGACGGCTTTCAAACCTGTGCCAGTGGAAAGAGGACAAAAAAACCTTCTCGAATATGATATTTTGTGTAAGATTTGATCAAGTTTGTGGTACTTTTCAGAAGGTTTTCTAAAAGTTTCCTCTTTCACCTGCCCACCTGATTATTTTAGTCTTCCTTCAACTGAATCTTATAACTGATCCTCTGCTGCAACCTTGTGGTGATAAACTAGAATTGTGTCCTCCCTTTCAAGTCAATGGCAAAGGAAGGAACTTGAGAAAAAAAGCTGAAAAAGCTGTCCTGTTATTTTAAGTTAGACATTTAAACACAGCTGACTGTTTTTCCTATTTTTAACACAACTATGCATACAGTTTGATAACTGTCTCCGCATGTTGCAGTGCTTGCAATGCAGGTTCTTTTAAGCCAATGACAGTCCTACTATGTCCACATGCTTTCTTTTTCTAATTGATTCTATTGACAGACTACAAGACTGTTCATTTCATAAATTTAAATGTTTGGTCCACTTCTGCAGTATTCTTCAGAAGTCACGTAATGTTGTCATTGCGTCTCCATGTTTGACTTCCTTTCATGGACCTTAACTGCTAACTCTGTAAATCCTGCTTTAACAAACAACCCGTTGATGTCACAAGTTACAGGGGAGAAAGATAACGCGTCTGTGCTTGGAAACACATAAGGGAACATTGTTTTCACTTTTATATGTGTACACTTTTAATCAATGCCAGGTGGTTGTTGAATAGAGGGAACTTTGATTTTGAACCTTGATTTAGCACATGGATTAACTTCATTCACTGTCTGATTTCCACTTTCAAGCAGTGCAGTTATGTGCTTGCCTGACTGCATGAGAGAAAGAAGGCACGTTCTGTGCTTGGGTGGCGGTGTGACCCAAGTGCAAGTGGTTGACCGTGTCCGGGTGCAGCAGCGGGGTGCAAGGGCTCGTCCAATGCTGCTTGCAGCTTTAAATATTACATTGTTATTTTTGTCTCCAAATTCTCCTGTCTGTCATTGTTGAGAGACATTTTATCTACCGTGATTACTCATGATTTTTTTTAACTTTATCCACACAAATTATGCATGACCTTATTCAGCAAGACCTGATGATGTTTAAGGTGTGCCCATTTGAACCAACAGTTTCTGAATTAGAGCCTGTTCTTTAAGGGCCAAGACACACAAAGCTGGCATTGGCCATGTTGACTGCTGCGTTGCCTCATGTCAGCCCATGTTTAAGCCAGTCATGGCAAGGAGCAGCCCCTGCACACACCGTGGCAATGACGGCTGACTACCAACTGGCACGTAGGTTCTGTGCCTGAGCAGTAGGTAAGCTCTCCATACTGCTGGGCCACGGCAGTCTAGGAAACTGGAAGACTGTGGAAAAACAAAATGAATGCCATTTTTTATTTCACTTTTGACCAGCCTCTCCTTTCAGGCACTGCGGACAAATTAATTGACAATATGACTAAACTCATGCTGAGTATCTAATTACTGCATTGAAGGCACTGGTGCGAAAGAATGAGGAGAGCTTTCTGTGTGTGTCTTCTTCACTACGTCATTTGTTTACCTTCATCACCTCCGTTTCTCTGCACTGAGGTGCACCAGTGAACCGCCAATCAGGATGACCATTAGTCCCAATGGCTGACATTGATTCTTCAAGTTCATTTGGCTGTAAACCAGCCGAGAGGGCCAACTAGTGCCAACGGTGTGGGACACACTGGGCTGACGCAGGTCACCAATGCTCACGGATGGCCTGACAAGGAGCAACAGTAGACCGTTGGCTTGTTGTGTCCCTATTCTAAGCGGTACAGTTTCAGGCCTTGTCACTGACTCAACACTGTCAGTAACTACTATACGAATGATGACTGTCTTATTGCTTGCTTCTAATTGGTGGTTTGTGGATGTTTGGCAGTTGAAGCCTATGCGCTACTGCTCACCCTGATTCTGTCATCTGATATGCTTATCTCCATATCATCCTTTCTACACCTCCTCTTTGTACTCTAATACCCCGTCTTTTACATTCATAACCTTATTATTGCACTTTTATGCTCACATTTCCTCTCCTCCTCCCTCTCCCCCTTCATCTGACGCCAGTATGCTGCTCTTCATAGTCTAAAAGAAACTGAGATTTTGAGAATGAGATTGTCCTGCATATTGTCTTTAAGTTTTTCATTTTGGAGATTCTCATCAGCAGGCCTCACTTCACACTGGTGTTGCCTACACCAAAAAGGGCATCATTTCAGTATGCTCCATTAGCTCTTCTTTTCACCATAATCCATCAACTATTTGGACTCACCTATCAAAAGTGTTCACTTTTCTTAAGGATCAACATCCTACTGCTTCAGTAATGCATGTTGTCAGTGACAGACAAAAATCACAGCACCGCCCCCCAAAAATTATATCTGTTAACCTACATGCCATATCAAACAAGATGGAAGAAAGTGACTTGGAACTTTCTGGAGGTGGGCCATGGAAGAGGCCCTGCTAATGGCTGAGGAGCTGAGATAAAAGAAGAGCTGATGACCTGTTAGCTGGAGGGAAGGACATACAAAATGCTCTAGTGCTCTTTAAAGAATTCCAGCAGCAAAAGTTCATCATAAAACTTTTTTTTATGTTGAACTAGAAGACATCCAGACAGTGGATGTTCATGTACCTTCTTAGCTGCCAACAATCCGTGGCAATTTGACGATTCATCATGTTAGGATTTTCAATGGCTTCAGTGATGATGAAAACCTCAGGCAATAGTTTTCATCATTCTAAATACTCTTGCTGTAATTTTTCTCCTTTCCTTTCAGATAATATCTGAACAGCCAGGTCAAATGTGATGGAGGATCCTCAGCTACTGGCTGTACCTGTTTCAGTCCAGAAACAGTAATGTTTCAGCCAGTGGTGAAACGGTGGGATGTATGGACCCAAATTCAGCACACTTGAAACAGGAGTTGAATTGGTAACGATTCTTATTCAGGATTTGCAGGGAATTTAGCTCAACTAAAAAAACAGGAAATTATAAACTGAGTTCCTTCTCCAAATAACTAGTGGGTGAGTGTGGAGGGGGGGAATGAACAAGCATTTAGAGTTGTTTAAGATGGCAAAAGATATATGGGGAAAGCTCTGGGACAAACAGATAACCTGATGAAGTCTTCCAAAGAAAACTGAACCACAATTCCAGACAGGCAAAAAACAGGGAAAAAACAGAGGCAGTCTTGTGGTTAACAAAGACAGAAGTGGTTACCAGGGCTGAGGCGGGAGGGGGAAAAGTCGAATCAAGCAGGGTCGAAGCTGGGAAGTCAATCAAAGAAATATCGCTGGAGAGTTTGGCATAATGCGTCACAATCTGGCAGAGAACAAAGAGAGAGGGGGACCTATATAATGTGGGAACAGGTGCAGGTGATTGGGATTGATTGGCAGAGGAAGTTGGCTGAGGAAGTGAGTGAGTGTGATCCAGATCCAGGGCCTTATCCTACATCCGGCGCAGGTGGCATTGCTATCTTACACCTAAGGTGCGGTGTTATTTTTGCCACTATTGTATGATAGCAAATCAACTTGTGCCGAGTCTGTGTGCCAGGGGGTGGGAGGTCTGAGAGTGAAGGCAGAATGAAAGCATGGTTCGGCACATTTGCCATCTTGTACCAGGCACACTGGAGTCAACTATGCCTTGTGTTTAGTTCAGCCAAAACCTGGTCTAAATGCATGGCGCAAATGTAGAACAGCCTGTACCGTAAGATATGGCGCAGCTGGCCAACATGCTCACACACATCTCAACAATCACAGTCACCGTACTTTCTCTGTTTTTGCCTCTCAGCAGTGTAAAATATTTAAGTGTGCTTAAAACATATTTAGAAAAGTTGGTAAAGTGTATTCAAAATTTTTTTTGATCATTAAGTAAAAATTTTGAATTAAACAGTGTGTGAATAGGAGTGTTTGTTTCTCGCGTTTGGCCAAGATGCACATAAACCTTTATTTATGTGAGGGTTTGTCCCCCCTTATATTAATAATAAATCAGGAATTATTGTGATAATAATACCAAATTAATCTCAGTGGACAGGACGGGATCACAGCTGTTGGATCGTTTTTAACAGATCAGTGGCTGACAGCCAATTAACTTCATTGTTTGTGTCAGCATATTTATATGATCAGAAAAATAAGTATTAAACAATAATTAGTATTTAACATGAACCCTGAACCAAAGATCTGTCTCTTCACTGGTGAATTTGCCTTTCTTTGTTTGATCCAATATCAACAAGTTGCTGAAAGAAAAACAGTCGTTCAACCATTAATTACCATATAGATTCCATTCACAAAATGAATGAAAGTTTTAGGTGTGTACGTGTGTGCTCACGTGAATGCGTGTCTGCATGTGTGCATTTGCCTGAGCAGGTGAAAATGTATGGTACAAAAGGATTTGTCAAAATATGGAAATGTTGGCTTTCTTAACAATTTGACGTAAGGGGAAAATTGGCTGAGAGCTGTCCGACACAATACATTTATTGAGTGTTGTCTCTGTTTAGCTGAATGAATGAATGAATAAATAAATCCTTTTAGTTAAGTCTTCTGTTTACCTTTGCACTGGGTGTAAGATATCAATACGCCTGTGCCACTGGTGCACGGAGCAACCACTTTTTAAAGGTAGTGAGAGCAGACTCTCTGATTGGTTCATGCATTTTTGGCCAAAGAAACACCCATGAAACACCCATAAATTGATGAGGTGATTCTACACAGCTGATAGGACCGTCCGCTGTGCGCCAGTGGCGCATTGGGATAGACATTGACACACAGAAGAGCAGGATACCTGGAATTTAAATAATCAATGTATTTATAGAGTGTGATCCTGACATGCTCTATATGTAAAGTGTCTTGAGACAACTTTGTTGTGAATTGACGTTATATAAATAAAATTGAACTGAATTGTTTCTGGAACAAGATGGCAAAGGTTGACCTGGACACTCCCCTTTATTTGTAAAAACCCCTGCACCATGCGCCCTTTGTTTGTGCCAAGTACAAGTGTAAAAAAAGGCCCCTGGTGATAGGAGAAGGCTATAAAAGACTCCCAGACTTTCAAACTAAAACACAGTTACACAGTCTCTGAGTTGCATTACCTGACTATGCCTAGCAGATAGAGCTGGACTGACTGTCTAGATTTTTTTTGACTACTTTTTAGCAGAAATATATATATTTTTTCTGTTTATCTCTCTTTAAAACATAAACATTTTCAAAATTCATTAAAAGTCACAAGTATTAATTATTTTTATTAAAATTTTAATGCTTTCGGGAAGTCGAAGTTATATGCACCATGTCTCTATAAAAATTAGAGGGTAATTTAATACATCAGTGTTGTATTTGAGTGTATTTTCATCTGAATTACAGTAACAGTTGTTTTGTAAGAGTAGAAAAACAATGTCAGTGGCAAAATTGTTGAATGGAGCTTGGTCATAATGGTGATTTTGCTTGAAATTCACCTTATTTTACCTGGTGAGGATAAAGACACATCTCTTTATTTGACTCTGGAACAGAAATAGAAAATAATGAAATGACAATGGATTAATTTTCCTTCTTACATTTCAAAGCAGCTAGGTCAGCCTCTGCACCAGGACCCAGCGGGAACCCGTACAGTGTATACAAACGCTGCCTGAAGCTTCTCCAACACTGGAAGATACTTGCGGTGTTCTGGAGGAAAGGGAAGGTTGCTGATCAGTGGAGATGTGCAGGAGGCATCTGGATTCCCAAAGAGGACAACTCAAAAGCCATTGGGTAATTTAGAGCCATCTCACTCAATGTTGAAGGCAAGATATTCTTGAGTATCTCGTCACAGTGGCTGACTGAGTTTCTCCTGAGTAACAACTATATCGACACCACAGTGCAGAAAGGTGGGATATTGGGAGTCTGGAGATTACAGGGGCAGTCACCCAGCTCCTTAGAGAGGCAAAGGAGGGCAGAGGAGGTCTGGCAGTCCTGTGGTTGGAACTAGCTAACGCCTATGGCTCCATAGTGGTGGTAAAGTCAGGAGGTGGAGGATCAGGGACCGATGACTAAAACCAGTGTGTGGCTTCCTCCAACCAGAGCCTTCATAGGCTACCGGGGTCGATTCAAGGCCTAAGTTCACAAGCATACGGTCTTGCCCAGGATTTCTGTTTGAGTTCCTGATGTCATATGTGGAGGCCTTGGAGAAGAAAATCAGCATCTTCCTGCGAAGATGGCTTGGCTTGCCAAAGGTGGTGGAATATGATGGAGCAAAGACCCCATCAGACTTCCAGATTCAGACAGACAAGATGGTGGTCGCTAACCAACCAGACATAGAGGCAGTGGACAAACAACAGAAGACAGCAGTGGTAATAGATGTGGCAATCCTGAGTGACAGCAGCATCGGGAAGAAAGAACATGAGACTTAAGGAAGAGCTGGAGAGGATGTGGGGAGTGAAGGCAACTGTGGTCCCAGTAGTGATGGCAGCCCTGAACTGTAACCCCAAAAATGGGAGTGTGACTCCAGCAGATCCCACAACAACATCTGGGATCTCTGTCCAGAAGAGTGCAGTCCTAGGAACAGCTAAGATAAGCTCCCAGGCCTCTGGTAGAAGACCCGGGCTTGAAGGAGACAAAGACTGCCCAGATGGGGCAAGAGCAGTAATTTTTTTAAATATATGACTGCCTGCCAAACTGTTACAACAGAACCTGCCTTGCTTGAAGTGCAACTAAATACAATACCTCTCTAGGAGAATCAATAAAGCAACCGACTTGAAGAGACGGTAAAAAAAAAATTAAGTGTAAATTGAAAATATGAAGGAACTCTTGCTAACATTCACAGAGCTTTTATGGAATTCAAAAAGATAGTGAAGCATTGAAAGTTGAAAATGGAGGGCTAAAGAAAAGGGTGTCAGATTTGGAGGTTAGTGTCAATGAGCAAGAGCAACACAGCCGAAAATGGTCTGAATTAATATGGTGCTGCCGAAAATCCCACCGAAATGTTAAAATCAAAGGCCAGAGAAATTTGCAGAGCAGTGATTCCTGATGTAGGCATGGATGGGATAGCAGCAATGGTGGATGTTGCACACCTGCTTGGTCAACTGAAAATAGGGGGACAGGAGAGTGAAACCATGCATGATCACCATGAGGTTTGTGTCAAGATCGGCGGAGGGATCTCAGCATTCCTTGAGTGGAAGCTTTCCAAACAGAGTGACTTTCAGAGAAGGATCTCATCAGCAGTAACAGAGCAAGGAGACGCCTGTGGCCAGTGGAGGAAAAGGTGAAAAGAAGGGCAAAAGTGCCTACTTGGGTGAAGCAAGGCAATTCATAAAGGTAAAGAAATAAATCCTGGTAGAAATTAAAGCTGTGGTTACATGCACACTTTTTTCATTCTACTTAAAATTATTCCAATTTAAGATTTGTAATCATCTGTTTACATATGCGAGATGTGATCTAATAAGGTCTAATAAGGTTACATTCACTGATTGATTTAATCAGAACACACTTAAAATGATGAATAAATCACATGATTATTTGGCGGTAAAGATGGATATCTCCCGTCTTTTCAGCACAGTTGTTGCTATTAGTATAATGTTCTTAATTTTGTAAAAGCTAAAGCAATGAATGGGTGGACACAAGCACAAGACGGCTATTGTGAGGTTTTTTTTTAAAATGGTAATGTTACTTTGTGGTGCTCTACTGTGCATCACTCACAGTCAGTAAGCTCTTAATTAAGGCCTGCAGCTAAGAGCAGAAGCAGAGAGACGTCAAGACGCATTTTTGTTAGGATGGAGCACATGCGGTGATGAAACACAGCTGGAAAGAAATGAGTTGCACTGTTTACATAGTTAAATTTTTCTTTTGATCAGTTTATGAAAAAGGTTAAAATTTTATCAAGTTTGGGCCAATTTATTCTTACTGAGGTGTTTATATGGAGTATTTTTATTCTGTTTTGGATTTTAAACCAATTTTAATCTGAATACCAGGCTCCAAACCCAGCTAATGAACCCAATTCTACTTTGGGTTGTTTATATTGAAGTTAAAGAAGTTTCACTAACTGTAGTTAGTATGTTGCGCAGTTGTTACTATCAAATATTTACCTGCAGCTTTCAGGAAAAGGTTAACTTTAATCCCTATATTTTTTTTTCTTCTATTTGCTTGAATATCTCTGTCTATCTTTCTGTGAATGCCGGGTTAAATGACACTTAATAAAGAGAAGAGCAATCTTTTTGTATTGCAAAAGTAAAGGAGTAGATTTTGACATTATTCAAGAAACTGGGTTAGGGTTAGTGGCAAGTGCAGTACCCTGTTGTCTCAATGTTGTCCTCGTGTCCAAGCCTTGCTTGATAAGCCTTGCAAGGTACTTTTTAGTAAAAAACTTGTGCTTTTATCTGTCAGCATGTTGAAAGTAATTTTTTACTGGTAACAAAAATGAATTGTTTGAACTCTTCTCTGTCCCTTCCTTCATCAAATCAAATCAAAATCATATCAGTATTATATAATTACCTTAATCTTATTTCTTGCTAAAGCCCATATGCAAATTATCCAACCAGCAACCATCTTTTCCATGTTTTTTTATATGTCTGTATATCTGTACGAACTGAAAAAAAATATGATTGGCCTTGCAAAGAGCGAGGAAATATCACATTTACTTCAATCCGGTAGTCGGCAGTATTGAGATATTGTGGGTGCATACCAACATTAAAATCCACAGAAGAAGTGTCTTCCTGTACTCCTATGCTAGTTAACACGTGAATCTTCAAAAACTAAACTTACATTGTCTGTTCACATTGGAATACTGGCATCTGCTGCAACATGAGTACGTTATGGATGGGAAACGTGAGTTGTGACTGTAAATTCTTACTGTGATTATTGATACTGAACGCCATATTTGGTGTCTTAACTTGCCTCGCTTATAAAAGCAGCACTTCAGTATTACCTTGTTCGTTGGGCAACACTTTGTATCCAGTATCTGAAATACGAGCAATACCTGTTGAGGGAAAGAAAGTGAAGTGCGTGGCACATTTTTTAAGTCTAAAAAGCCGTCCAAAGAGACCCTTAAATAAAACATGAATGTGTGAATAGAAAAAGGGTGAGTTCACCGTTTTTTCTTCTACCATTAAAGATGCGCTTGAATTTGCACAAGTCCCTTGCTGTTACTTGCGCCATAAAATTCTGGTAAGTTGCATACATGTTTATAGGACGGTGGTCCTCTTCCTGATAAATAAATAACGTGGTGTCGGTCGTGTATGGACTCAGGGCATTTCTAACTCTGGCATCAGTGTTTGGACAACTCCTCCAAACAAATCTAATTTTGAAATAAACGGTCTGCAGTATTAGGCGGTTAGCAAAGATTTTTTTTCTTTCCGGGGTTATATTGGTATCTAGGGAAAGTGTTTCTCTGTGTGTATGTCTGTGTGATTGTGTTTGGGTGTCGGGGGGTTGCTTATCTTTCCCCTCTACTATATTGTGGAGGATCTTTCTTTTTTCTCTATTTTTTCGGAATTGTTTTTGTGTTTCGCACTGGTTGCTCGTTGGGTTGGTGGTCATATACAAACTTAGTTACCTAATGCCATACTTATGTGTGTTACTTTACAGTGAGGTATAAGCTAAGTGTACGTTCTCACAACCATTTGAAAAAGAAATTTTATGTTGCCCTGACCAAAACTAAATGTTCCCCTAGCTTTTCTCCAGGCTGTAAAATAAATTTTTAAATAACTTTAATTAAATTGTAAAAAATAATCATTTTCAAACTAAAAGTGGGTGTAGCGAAAGGTTAATTTCAATTAAGATATAAATCTGTTTCATCCTGAGAATCTTATTGCAATTTCTGTTGTTAGATGTTTTCACATTTGAAGTTTTATGAGTTGCAAAATTTATGTTTTCAAATTTGTATCATATCTTTTTTTAGCATTCAATTCTTAGGTTTTTGAATTCAGAATTTTTTTTATCCTTTTAGGGGTTTTTTTCCCTTTCAGATCCAATGTTTTTAGTTTCAGATTTTTTGCCATGATCTGGTGTTGGCAGTGGGACATCACCTTAGAGTTGGGAGCAGTGGTTCTGATTGGATCTGTATACACTACTTTTGAAAGAAAGGTGCTAATCGACCCATTGTAGCACGCAGATGGTGGTTACTTTTTTTTCCACACAATACTTGCCTTGTGGTCATTCTGCTTTCCAGCAAAACTCTTCATGGCAGAAATGAGTAAAACACACCATAAACAGGAGAGTAAGGAAATGGATGGCAATATTGTGACAACCTTGCGTTATCTATGCATAATCCAACATTCAATTCAATTCAATTTTATTTATATAGCGTCAATTCACAACAAGGTTGTCTCAAGACACTTTACATGTAGAGCA
>JAQNCA010058809.1:0-11260 GCA_029783725.1 Acanthurus tractus | reverse complement strand
GGTATTAAGAACTGGGGTATGTAAACTTTTGATCAGGGTCATTTGGGTAGTTTCTGTTGTCATTATGAATTTAAAAAGAGTAAACACAGTTGTTTGACGATAAATGGCAACACCCAACCACTAACCATGAGTGAAAGAAAAGTTTTTTGTGTTATCATTCATATTCTGTGAAAAAATGCCAAAAAATCACAAATTCTGCCAGGGTATGTAAACTCATGAGCACAACTGTGTGCATCTCCTTTGCTTGTTGTATCTTTGTATATTGTGCGGCTTTTATCCTTGACTTTGTTGTTATGCTCCCAGGCTCTGCTGTATATTTATAAGAAATCTCTTATGTTTTTGCCGTGCAGATCTATTACCAGTAGCCATACAATTACAACACAACTTATCACAATTCCATCTTACATCCTCAACTCACTGATAGCCACTCTACACACAGACACACATAACAATAGAATGCTCACATATCATATCATTGTCTGCATCTTTACACATAGACAGAACTCCATCTCCTTATGTCGCATTTACGCAGCATTCTGGAATATGTCTCAAAATTAAAAGCAGATATTTTCCTCTAACAAAAAACTCATTTATCAATCTCAGAAGAAAATAGTCTCAGTCTCAGAAGAAAAAAGTCTCATAAATTCAAATTTCAATTTTTTTCATCTTGTCACAACAGGCAACAGAGAGGAGTCTCCACAAAAGATTACTCTTCATTTTAAACAAGATAATAACAGATCTGAAGGCAGATTCATCATTATCCAGGCAACCATCTTTAATAAACTATGTACAATTACTAGTTTGTACACCTCCAGTAATGATCCAGCCTTTTTCCACAGTGTTTTCACACATATCTGACTTACTAGCTAATTCAATAGTTGTTATTGGAGGTGACTTCAACACAGTCCTGAATTCATCAAAAGATAGGTCCAGTTACTCAATACATACAAAGCAATCACA
The DNA here is from genome assembly GCA_029783725.1 of Acanthurus tractus. NCBI lineage: Eukaryota > Metazoa > Chordata > Actinopteri > Acanthuriformes > Acanthuridae > Acanthurus > Acanthurus tractus. The sequence goes on along the minus strand of JAQNCA010058809.1, from coordinate 10,300 downwards.
ATCAGCCTAAGTAATAAATGAATACATGGAGGATTTGGGACTTGGCGATGGCTGGAGACTCAAAAACCCATTAAAGAGGGAATATACCTTTTTCTCCCCGGTGCATCGGTCATTTTCAAGAATGGACTTTTTTCTATCTAACAATTCCATTGCACAAAAAACACCACTAGCATTCACCCAATTATTATCAGGTTCAGGTTATTCACGATCATGCACCAGTTTCCCTCAGCCTACAAATTGAATCCAACCGCACATTGTCCCCAACTTGGCGCTTTAACATATCTTTACTTGAAGATCCAGAACTTGACGGAACAGTAAGGAGGGACGGGGCAAACCTTATAGAAATAAATGACACTCCAAACTTATCTCCATCTTTACTCTGGGAAAGTGGGAAGGCTGTAATCAGAGGCAAAATTATATCATACTCCTGTAAGAAAAAAACAGGGACAACAGGCTGAAAAAGACATCAAAGCAAAAATTAAACCACTGACAGAGGAATATGCACAAAATCAAAGCGACCACTTATGGACTCAACGACATAATGCGAAACTACAAGTAGACACTACCCTATCAAAGAAAATAGAGTTTTTACCATAACAACTGAGATATAACAATTTTGAACGCAATAATAAATCAGGCAAATTTCTTCCAAATCAGCTTTAACGCAATAAGGAAAAATCCCTCATAACAGCTATTCGGGATCCATCCAGCAAATACACACAATCACCACAGGAAATTAATCATATCATCTACACATATTATCAAAACTTAAATTCAGCAGCAGACGAGCCAATCTCAGAAGATATTCAGGCTTTTCTCAACAACCTCAACCTGCCTCAATTAACAACAGAACACAAAACCCTCTTGGACACTCCACTAACCTCTTTTCCTCTTGCTGGACTGGCTGGACCCGCGCCTGCTTGACCTCTTACAACATACTTAACTCACACCATGATTTGTCACGTAAAGAGTTAATTTTAAGCACATCTGGACATATGATAATCAGGGCTCTCAGGGCCAGGTTGCTGCAGGGTGTTTCAGCTTCAGTGCAGTAGTGCACTGCAGTCCTCTACCTCACCCACTCCATCTCACCTGGCCCCTAGTTTTAATGCATTATTTTGACTCACACCTTGGGGATAGGTTGGGGCTGAAAGAGGGCTTTGTAGCGGGGCGAGCTGCAAGCCTCATCGTGCTGTGACCACCCTGCTGCCCTCTTATGCCCCTCACCTGTCCTCCAAATTATAATGCACCACATGCATTCACACCTTGGGGGGCAGACTGGGATGGGCTTGAGGGTTTCATGGTGTGCTGGACTGCAGGGCAACACTGTCCTGTGGCCCTTGGCTTACCTTCCACGCTCCTCTTCTGTTCCTCCAATGTTAACGCACCACACTACACTTAGGGTGTCACTCATTCACAGTGTAGGGATAATGTTTCCCCAACAGGGATCCTGGAAACATAGTAAAAGGGAATAATGGTGGACAATCACTGGGTTTAGTGATGGCCTGGCTCGTGGGACCTTGCCTTCTCTGGCTGAAGGGCCGAACCTCCCTCCCTGTGGTGTGATGGGCCCCAGAGACATGGGGCGGGTGGTCTGCACTGTAAAAAATGTTCGGAAATTTTGCGGTGAACAACTGTCAATCGTGACAGTAAAAATCTGTAAATCTCCAAAACAGTTTGATACTGTTTATATAACACTGAATTACTGTAAATAAGTAAATCAGGAGAAAAATGTACTTTTTACATTTTTTCTCTTGAAAAAATACATTTCCCTACTCTTGCACATTTTTTTAAATGGAAAAAATGCCGTAATATGTATAACATTCAATCCTGTGATTTTTGCATTTATTTCTTGAAAAGAATACAATATTTCACAGTTAAATGTACATACTGTTGTGCTGATCACGGAAACATGCTGTGATATTTATAACAAGTAACGTGGCAATTTTTGCATTTATTAAACACATATTGATGTACTTTTGTGTTAATAACGAACAATGCTGTAATATTTATGACAGCTATACCTGCAATTTTTGCATGTCATGCTAAACACACATATTTTAAATGTTAAATACACTAACTGTTATGCTGATAATGGAAAAAAGATTTCTATTTTTTTTTTTTTTTCAAAATTAGGCCCTATGTTCCCACAATTCCTACATTTCTACCCCTGGTAGTTTATTTCCCCCTACAGTTCTTTCGATTGACTCTGTATTCTTAGATAGCGCGCCTGAAATTCAAACGGGCAACAGCGGCCTGGACGTTTTTGGGGGATTTTCAGCAAAGCTTGTCGTCAGTTACTTCGGTAAGTACAGCAACACCAGATAAAGAGATGAAGTGAATTATTAGTAATCTTATTTTGACCCTTTTAAAAAATGCGCTGTGCGTTTGCCGCCTAGCATCAAGCTAAAGCGGGGTCTGTCAGTGTTGAAGCCTCTGGTTAGCTAACCACGCTGCTCGTGTTGTGGATATAAGCTCTGTGTTTTTTTTACTACTGAATATGTATTCTCGTAACGTATGTGGAGAAAACGTTCCGTCGGTAAAAGCCTATGTTTTGCATTGCAAGCTGCACCGCAATGAACCTCGACATGTTTTCAAATGTGTTGGAACAGGTTGTGAGCAGGTATTTTCTGGTTATACAGCTTCAAAATCGCACTTCTATCGCCACCACAACAATACACCAACAGTTACTCAGGATACAACTTTGACACCATTAAAATGCACCGTCTCACTTTGTTAACGCCAGTGTGAGGGAACTAAATCGTTGGTCTCTCAATTAAAGGAGCACATAGCAGAAGGGCGTCGTGTAGCTTGCCCAGTGAGAGGATGCAAAAATGTGTTCACTGCAAAAACGTCTTTTACTTCTCACATGTCCAGAAAGCACAGACATTGGTCAGAAAATGTGACTTGTCCATCAACCAACGATACACAGTGTGAGAGCCCCACTACAAGTGCTACCACACAGGGAGCTGCCAGCGAATCAGATGCTGAAAACACTGTTGGGGATGGGTCTAATTTCAGTGACCTATATCTGAGAAATATATGTATTTTTTACATAAAACTACAGGGACAGCATCTTCTTCCAGTGTCTACCATTCAAAACATTGTTGAAGAAGTACAGAATATACACGAGTTGGGACAGACATATACTTTGAATCAACTTAACTTACTTCTAAAAGATATGTCATCTTCAGATGAAGACATTGCAAAAATCTGTGACACAATTAAACAATCTGACGTGTTTACAGCTTGCCATACAGGGCCCATGAGAACTGCTTACTCAAGAGCCCAGTGCTTTAAAGACATGTTCAAATATGTGGAGCCCAAGAAAGTGTTGTTGGGCAGAGATGAGAACAGGACAGAGAGGTGTGCCTATTATATTCCTGTGCTAGACACCTTAAAGGGTATGCTAGAGTCCGGTTTTTGGCAGGGCCTCATGTCAGTGGATCCTAATGATGTTTCCAAAACAGATGTTCTCTCTGACAGTTATGATGGTAAGGTGTTTATGTCAAACACATTTTTTCAGGAAAACCTAAACTGTCTCAAGCTGGTTTTATACCAGGATGCATTCGAAGTTGTGAACCCATTAGGTTCTGCAAAAAAGAAGCACAAGGTTTTGGCTGTGTACTTCTCTCTACTCAACATGCCCCCCCATGTGCGATCAAATGTTGACCACATGCAGCTGGTTTTATTGTGTAGAGAGAAAGATTTTAAGGAGTTTGGCCATGCCACGGTTTTTTCTGAACTGCTTACTGATCTGAAACAACTGGAGGAAAATGGGATAACAATGGGAGATGAACTTGTAGTAAAGGGAGCTCTCTACTGCATTACTGGAGACAACCTGGGCTCTCACACAATTGGTGGTTTTACAGAAAATTTCAGTTCTTCTGAATACTTCTGCAGATATTGCCTGATTTCTCAAACTGAATTTCAGGGTGCTGATCCTAACATCTGTGGACTGGAGTGGACTCCAGAAATGTACAGATCTGCCATTGAACAGCTGGAGACGGAGGATTCGCCACAAGTACAAGGGATAAAGTTCAGGTCGGTATTTAATACTCTACAAAACTTTGATGTTTGTTCACCTGGCCTGCCCCCCTGTCTCGGTCATGACATCTTTGAGGGTGTCCTCTCGTACGATGTTGCTCTTTATCTCAAGTACTTCATCAACAAAAACAAATGGTTCACCTACACAATTTTGAACAGGCGAATCAAGCAGTTTAAATACAAAGCAACAGATGCTTGCTCCAAACCTTGTGAGGTCAGTCCTCAAACACTAAAACTGAGTGGACATGCTGTCCAAAATTGGAACTTCTTGAGACTGTTGCCTCTTATAATTGGAGACAAAGTGCATGACCCCCAAGATAATGTGTGGCAGTTACTATTGCAGCTTAAGGACGTTGTTGACCTGATTTGTGCTCAGCAAATTTCCATAGCTCAGGTTGCTTATCTGGATGTACTCATCCAAGAATATTTGGAAACCAGGAAGACACAATTTCCAGATATCAACTTGAGACCTAAACACCATTATCTGCGGCATTAGCCAGGACTGATCCTGAAATTTGGCCCACTCATCAGGCTATGGACTATGTGGTTTGAGAGCAAACATAGTAATTTCAGAAGATGTACAAGGCATCTGAAGAATTTCAAAAATCTGTGTTTGACTCTTTCAGAGAGGCATCACATGTTTCAGGCCCATCTTTCCGTTGGGTCAGTGAGTCCTCCAGCCTTGCAAATAAAAGATGGCTCACCATTTTACTCAGAGCTTTACAGTGAGCAAGTTAAAGGCACAATCCTCCATTTTGGCTTCACTGAAAGAAATACAACAATTCATGTTAATGTGCAGTACAATGGGATCATTTACAAGAAGGGCCAATTTGTTGTCACTAAGAATGATGATTCAGTCGAGTTTGGTGAAATCATCCTCATTCTTGTGAAAGATGAATTTGCACTTCATTTTCTCATGAGAGTGCATGATGTGGAATTTCTTTCATACTATCACATGTACACTGTAAAAAAGGACACTGGAAGATTAGAATGCAGATGTGTTAGTGACCTGGCTGACATGTGGCCTTTATCATATTACATACAAAATGGATACCAGATTGTCCCACTGAAGCACAGTCTCTTTTCACACTAAATGCTTTTATTACAGTGGGCCAGATGCTAAATTCTCTTGTTTGTGTCTTAACAGATATGGCTGAATCACAGATACCAAAGAAGCTGTGTGATGCTGTTGCAGCAGTGCTACCGGATCTTCCTAATCAAGTTGTCACATCAGTAGAAGATGCTTTGAAGGCACTTGGTGCAACAACAACAGATGATTTACAGTACATTACAGAGGGAGACTTGCTGCCAGTATTAAAGCCCATACAAGCCAGATGACTGGTTGCCGCCTGGGCCAAAAATGGTGAGTGTAAAATATTGCCACCACAACACAGCACACTTCTCTTATAAAGCTGCATAAGTAATTTAAAATAGTTGATAGATTTTCTAGTGGGCCATGAGTGGGAAAGTTTGGGAGCCATTGAACAAAATTCATCAGTATGTTACATTCTGTTACAGAGTAGAAAAGCATTTAAGGTTTAATGCTTTCAAATATTTTTTGATGTACTATTACAGACTCATCCACTCCAACTCCAGCCCCGGCATGTTCCTCTCCAGTGTCTCTCCCTTCCTCTCCCTCTCCATCCTCGGTCACTGCCTCACCAGCATCATCCACAGCTACATCATCACCCTCAGAAAACCTCGTACACTTGCACCAAACTGGGTAGAAAATTTTCAGATACCATGGCAGAAGCTCCCCGAAGAGTTGGTACAGAGTTTGGAACGACAGAAAAGGCCAAGTGCCCAACTACGACGACAGATGGTGAGGACTGTGGTCTCTGAGATGATGAAGATTTGTAAGAATCCAACCAAACACAACACCACAGAGATAGCAAAAAGGATGGTGGCCAGGTATCCAAAGTCTCTTCAAGATGTGATTGATGGTGATGTTATTGGACTTGGATACCATTCCCTGGTAAAGCAACTCCAGTCAAGAGTTGAAAATGTCAAACGACCTAACACACCAAAGATAAAGAAACGCAAAGTAGCATCAGATGATGACACCGATGAAATATCTGCCAAACAAAGAGCCAGTGTTCAGGACACGTATGGATGTGTCAACTGGGAGCCGAAACATTTGCCACTCCCTGAGACTGTGGAGAGTCAGCTAGAAAAAAAAGAACAAATGAAGATGTTTGAAGTGATGAACTACAGTTCAGATGCTGTGAAAGGATTAATCAAGTCCACCTATTTCACGCAGCGCAAAGAGATCAATAAAGGTGCAAGCATCCAGAAATTATGCCAGGAATGGCCATTTTTGTTTAAGGAAGTTGGTATGGCAGCACACTTCCAGGAACTGACTGGCATTAGTTTGATCAAGACCTTCCTTGCCAATGTGGACAAAAAGGGGGCACGTCTCCTAAACTTCTTCAAACGTGTTGATGCACATAAACGCAAACAGGTTCTGGATGCTCTTCTCAAGCAGCAAACTGAAAGAGGTCAGTCCACTGGTTGCTCAGAAGAAATCATACAGATGGTGCTTCTTTTACTTGCTCATTTTGATGAGAAGGAAGAACATCTGTTCCATTTCGTTGAGAAGACAAGCCTTGCTGAGGAGGTTCAGATGAAGGATGTTCCACCAACACCCTGCCTTATTGTGTGTGGTAAGTAAACTGAACCAAACCTGTAAGCTTTCTTTACCATGGTACCAACACCCACTTGTACTCTTGGCTTGTTTACTTTCATGTTCTCATGCAGCCCACTTTGAGACACTGGCTAACATTTCCCCTGATAACAAGTTCTGCCAACAATAGATTGTATGACTCTCATCCTAAATTGAAATAAGTACCACTGAATTTGTATTTATGGCTGATATTGAAGCTCTTGTCATTAAAGTTTTGTTTTTATTCATTTTATTTATTCACAGGGTCCTCCTGCTTTGCCGCTGAGACATTGATGTTGAGCATCGACCAAGAAGTTGTCAACAACCACATCACTTCCTTCACAACTGCCATCTGCCTGATGTTTGGCAGTTACTACTGCTTCAACATACACTACCCAGTGGAACTACGTTCTACACTGGAGTTCCTCCAACGGTAAAATTTCTTTCTTTTTATAACATTAGAAAATACAAGGCATTTGATGTCCTACCTGATGTTCTTTCGTTCTTTCTTTCATTCTTTCTTTCTTTCTTTCTTAAAGGTGTTTCTTTTCAATAAATCCTGAGAAAGGCACCAAAGTCGAGTGGAATAATAATAATAAGAAAGTTTTCTCAGTCAATCCCAGGGTCCTCACTCTGATCTCAGACCTTGCTGACCATGAGTACCAGTGATGCTGAGGGATGATATGATATAAGGTACACTGGATGTTATATAAACTGCAGATATTTTGTTGTTAGTTACATTTCTGAAAGTTTTACAAAAGCTATAGTTTTAATAGATAAATTGTCTGGTACAGTTTGTACATGTTCGGCTTTACTGCACTGGTTTTGTACTTTAAACAAATTGAGGATTGTCTTAAAAATGGTAAAGCATCAGGGTGAGTAGATAATGAAGGAATTCTCTTTTAAAGTGAACTATTCCTTTAAGTAATTCTTAAATAATGTATAATTCATAATTAATTACTGCATGCACCAATGAAGGATGCATACTTGTTCATTATATTTGTTCATTGATATTTGACGAGATTAGCTTGATTATTTTCTCTTTTTTTGTATAGAAGTTTATGAGCAACACCTTAATTTCCCTTAAAACTTTTAAGGGAACAGACCGAATGGTATTTTTGGAGAGATTTACAACACAGTCGGTGGAATATGATATGATCAGATATTTTTAAACTCAGCACTGTGCCACAGGCCGTGCCAATAAATTGTTGATTGAGTATAAAGGAGACTCATTCGCTAACAAAATAATACCACCAGGTGTCCAACAAATTCTATTTGGCCTAATGCCACAAAGGTTCAGGTGTTGTCCATAACCTTTTATACTACAGAAATCAAGCTGATCTTGTCAAATATCAGTTGACATATGAAGTACCTGTGAATTAATCATCCTTAATCGACGATCTATTAAGTGTGATCACATAACAAAGTCATAGTGACTTCATAATCTGTTAACCGTGAGCAGCATTAATTGATTGTCCATCTTTTGGTCGTGCATGTAGTAATTCATCGTGAATTATGCATGAATTAAACATTCCTTAAGTACATGACTTCTACCCCTCAAGTGAAGTGTTACTTTTAACAATTCCTTGCAGTCATATAGATTGTATATTCTTTAGCTTCATGATACAAGATTTGAAACTTTTGCTCCCCTTCAGGGATGATTTTATTTTGATAATGTGAAAATGATACACTGTATGTACACTGATATCACTTTGTGGTTAGATTTGTACCAAAAAATGCACTCAAATGTTCTCAAATTAAGTGTCATGGTTTGTTGGCAAATTGTCTGTTGTAGTTTGTAAGTAAAATGTGTGTTCAGCTGACTACGTGGGTTTGAAAATGGAACAGTTTCAAAGTGAGCATTTCTTACATGATGTTCTCATTCATGGATATTTTGTGATATGTAAAACTTCAAATATTTGATATTTACAACCTCAGAAATATCAATAAATAAAGAGTATATATTTGAAAAGTTTAAGGTGGATATTTTTTGTGGCTGTTTTAGTACACTAAGCAATTTGACAATATTAATTCATGCTCTTTGTTTTAAGTTTACAGGGCAAGAATGAATGACACAGAATACACTCTTGTCTGGCAAGTTCCGTATCCTCTGACAACAGTGGAAATGCTAATTTGGCTGAATATTTAAAGTATATTTTAATATTTTTTTATATTCTCTTATCTTGATATTATGTTCTTATTCTACTCAGATAAATGTAGTGAAGTAAAGTATGCTTCAAACATCTTTTGTTAGATTTTTGCATTGATGGATTTAAGCAGTAGTTTATAATTCATAGTACTAATTATACAATTAATAAACATGTTTCATGGTACAAATCTTTTTGCTCAGTATTTAAGTTAATGAGGTCTTTCAGTGTTGTTGTTTTTTTTACAGTAAAATATGGACTAAAACACCATTTTAACCATAAAATCAGCAGCACTAGCACTCATTGCTATTACTAATAAACATTGATTTACTGTGATTTTTAAGGGGAATTTCTGCGTAAACCTTAATAGTTTCAGTAATTTTTGGGAATTTTTACAGAATAAATTAGTAGTTATAATTTAGACTGTTAATTGTCAAGCAAAAAACATTTTTTTTTTAAAGGTTACAGCTTTTTTTGTTACAGTAAAATATGGAATGAAGCACATTTTTTAACCGTAAAATCAACAGTATCAATAGTAAATGGAGAAAATGTTCTACCGTAATTTTACGGAAGTGTTTCGGCAACCACAGCTGCCGGAAGTTTACCGTAAAAACCACAGGTTTTTTTTTACAGTGTGGGTGGGTCCCTGAGGGGGTGTGTTGGGTCATTGCTGGGGCTTGGTTTCTTGGGAAGCTCTGGTGTTGGGCCTGCTGCATTGTCCTGGTGGCCACTGTGGTTTGGATGCATGTTTTGTGAATGCCTACATGCATGCCGACATTGATCTATCAGGTCCTGCTGGGACACATCATAAAGAAACTAATGGAACCCGCCAAAAAGTGCTGAGTCAGTCTTCAAATTGAAGAGATGAGTCGTCATTGTAATCAAAGACTGGTTTATTGGTGACTCTTTCACAATGACATGGAGTGATAACTGCAGTAACAATAAAATACAAAGCAAATCTTGTGTCATTCTTTACGAATTTATCATTGTACTTTATACAAAGCCATGAACTAGCATGAACTATATTATGAACAGTAGACTAGTAAAAATGTTTTTAACCGTAACTTATTAGCTACATTTTAATCATATAATCCTTAACATATTAACTTAAACATGTGCATAATCGAATTAAACAACTTATGACATTGATTTATCAGTCCTTTCCTGAGGATGCGACTGGATTCATGTGCTGATCTGACATGTGGCTTCCTTGCATTTCCTGATCTGACTAACAGTGTCGAGCCAAAACTGAAACCAAAGCCCTGAAACCATCTGAGGAAAAAGGTACTCTTAAAATGGGACATCCAACATGGCTGCCAATGGGACATCCAACATGGCTGCCCCTCATGGCAAGCAGAAGTAGCAGCAGCAACTGTGCTCAGTTCAGCAACCAACTTTGGAGGGAGAGGAGCTCAAAGTCATCTCCAAAGAAGCTCCAAACAAC
>JAQNCA010058749.1:0-11264 GCA_029783725.1 Acanthurus tractus | reverse complement strand
AAAAAAAAAAAACAACAACCAAAAACCCACAAACCTTGATGTATTCCTTGAAATTGAGATTGGACGTACAAATTTGAGCAGTGGCTATAAAAAAGTACAGGAGAAGATTGGTAAATAGAGAAAGGCGATGCAACTTGCACATCATAGAAGTGCCAAAGGGTTTCCAAATAGGAAATCCTACATTTTTCAGTTCACTGGATCTCTATATGACATACTCAGGGTCCTAATGTCTTGGAGGGGCTCCCATTATGAGTAGGGCTCATCGTGCCACATCTTAGTTACCTCAAGAAGAGGATAACTGCACCCATTCATCCTTCAGGGTCATTAATTCTGTAGAAGGAGCAGATTCAGCACCTGACTAGACAGAGGGGACAGTTGGAGCTCCAAGGAAAGCAGATTTTCATTTGCACATTTAATTTACAGAGCTGCCTTAAGCAGATGCAGAGTGGTATTCAAAGAGGTAAAAGGACTCCAGAAGAAAAGAGGGGTCCGGTATGGTCTCTATATCCAGCTTGTTTCCAGATCTCTTTTAATAGGCGCGTGAAGGTATTTCAAAACAACAGGCAACAAAGGATTTAATCAGTACCAAGATCAAAGGATGCCCAGTGTAATTTGGGCAAAACAAGGAAAACAAGCAAAATGTACCGTATAATAACTTTAATAACTTTGATAACATTATTGAGCCCTCCAACAGACTTTTGTATAACTCTGTTAAAGGGCTCTGTCAAAGCCTAACCAACAGAAGATGGGAGGGTAAGTTGTTAGGTTCATGATAATAGCTGAGATGTGCTTCCAACTTAACTTATGTTCTAAAATTCTGTTGCTTTCTGTAATTGATTGTGTGCTTATGGTTAGTTGTTAAGTTTGCTGTTAGCTATTCAGGCAAGGTTCCCTTCGACAACAAATTGGCCTCATGGCATTAAAAGGCAGATCCCAATGCAGTATGTTTCCATGTGTTCTCCCGATGGTCTGGGTGTTAATGTTGCACATCAAGTATTATAAACTAGCAAGATCAGGGGCTATTGCTATAATTAAAAAGGGGGCCTTTTTTCCTTTTCTTTCTCTGTTATGAGAGTGCATTAAATAAACTTGCTGATAGTTTTTTTCCAAACAAATTTAACTCCTGATTTCACAATGAAAGTAGACCAACAAAACTCAGCCACTCTTTCTCCAGAACTTAACAAAAAAGGGCTAATGTCACAGACATTCTCACATAACAGAATTCCATTTACTGTCTTAACAGCTGCTGTTCAAGTCTAGATGATCATGGTATGAGCATGGAGAGAAACTTCCAAGATTTTAGCACACCAGCTACGTAAATCTGAATATACCCATTAAAATCCCTGAAATGAAAACAAGATTCAGAAATATTACAACAGAACCAGACAAGATTAATGAGAGTTTTCAATATTTTAACTATTACCTCTATAAATCATACATGTTAAAGCTCTAAGGCTCTTTTGAAACCACATAAGAACCCGCCGGAGAGCTTCTCATACCACACAACATTTCTTTTAAATGGTGATTTCAAAATATTGTTTAAAAAAACTCACCCGACTTCAACAGTGTTATTCACACATGGCACATGTCAGAAGAAATACCTCACACTCCCAGTATTTTTCCGCTCCATCATGAAACCAGACAGAAATGTCCCCATCTCCTCTCCTATTTGCAATATGTACTGAACCATTAGCAGTCAAACTATGAACAGACAACAAGGTCGAAGGAATCAAACAGGCAAGCCAAGAGCAAAAATTGAAGCTGCATGCCGAAAGTCTTCTACTCTGTTTTTCTGACCTTATATGCTCTATTCCCTACACAAATGCCATTTTTGAATATTTTGGTAGTATCTCAGGTTACAAACTAAATATATACAGGAGCAAATTACTCATTATAGGCCCTAAAGCCAGGGAGAAACCATTTAAGCTACATCAAGAGGCAAGGGTCTTCAAGGACAAGAAGTTATATAGTTCAAATGACATCATCCACCACTGTCTCTTAAGCATGAAATTATCGAAATTGCATGGACTTTGGGTTGAAAGTTGTTTTTCAGTGTGTTACTGGTTTTCTTTCACCTTTGAAAAGTCCTCACTCACTTAAGTAACTTGGCTCACCTTTGTGAAATCAAGAACCCTGCAGTAGTTGCTGTCAACTTGGATTTTGGCTGACTGCTTTAGTTGAAAAGGATAGGGGTTTGCATCTTCTGATTCTATATTCTATTCTATGCTATATCTGCATTTTAAAAGTTCTGCACCTCACCTGCCCTATATTGGATTTTGACAAAATTTGGTGTGTGTTTAGGATTTGAACTTTCGTTTTTGGTGCCCTCGTAGGTTAATTCCAAAATCTTTTGGCACACCTATTCCTGGACACATTCCAAAAAACCCTGTAACCCCTAACCCTTTAACAAATTTGATGTGGATAGAGTCAAAATCCAAAAAGAAGATTTCACTTTACAATATTTCAGTTTCTACAAACTAGATAAAATCTAATATGTCGAACTTTTATGGTCCCATGGGCGTGTGTGTCAAGTTTCAAGTCAATCGGACACAGGTGTTTGAGTGGCGTGGCCTTGTTTATTTTGTCAGAACCTGATACACACATTTTCCAGTCTTTGATCCAGGATTCATGTTTCTAGCTCATACCAGCTCATGTGAATTTAAGCAAATGGGGCAGAAAAATAATAAATATAGCTGCAAGCAGCAATTAGAGAGTTCAAGCCTTTTTTGCATTCAACCTAAGTAATCAGCCAAGATCCAAGTTGGAAGCGACCCCTTGGAGGGCTCTGGGCCTCACAAAGTGAACCGAGTCACTTAATTACAGTCTGTTTTAAGCAAAAACAAAAACCACTAACACATTTGCTATCACAAAGTCTAAGTATCTTCAGTTATTTCATGCTTACTCTTTTGGCATTTGGCATTTGCCTACCCTTCATTGTATGTCAGCAACACTTGGTGTGGATGTTCAGGACATAGAGAGGAATGTTCCCACTAAGTTTGATCTGCATAGCTCAATGGTGTCATGAGTTGTAAGCAAATATTTTATAGGCCACACCCACTTGCATCAATCAATATGGCACTTTCAAGTTTGGTTAATACCTGCCATCAGAGCACACAGACCAAATTTGGTAAAATTCTGTACAGTGGACTTTAAAGAACACCTTTGATGCATTTGTGGAACCCCCATTTGGTCAATATTAAAATAATTTTGCAAACAGCTTCTAGAACATGTTTAAAACCACACTATCAAGTTTTATGATGATTGGACCAACAGTCAATGAGTTACAGTCAATTAACTGCTGAGCCTCCTAAGACCAAATTTTCTGTGGTCAATAGCAGCCATTTTTTTCAACCAATCTGAATGATTTATAGTTGAAATGTGTAAGTTCACCCCCTAAGGCTGTGTTCTAAATTTGGTGTGAGTAGAGCAGCACTGTTGTAAGTCTAACTGCAACTAAAAGTTTACTGGTTTTGCCCAACCAATAGATTAAATTTGTAAAGCAAAACCTGGTATATAAATGTTGAATGATAATCAGTAGATCCAATTTGACAGGAAGGTAGCTTTGGTTGTGCTGTAACACTTACTGTAGGTACTGGTCATATAAGTTCCTTGTGAGCCTCTCGCGGAACCTCAGCTTGAGTTCGTTCAGACCCAACTTCAGGAAGTTGTTCACCAAGGCTATCTGAAATGATCAAACCATACATAACATACATGTATCCATCCTTTACCATGAGCTCTTTGCTTTGTATGGGTGTACAAGTGACATTGCTTCAGAAACCTTATTTTATTCATACCTAATGTTTTTTGAGTGTATTGTTTTTCAGATAGAAGCATTGGCTATGAAATTAACAAACAGGCAAGACAGAATATTTAGTAGAGAAAATGCCACCCACAAGACAAAAAAAAACTAGTCAATAAATAAATAAATGAATACAATTAAAATATTACACAGCCTAATTACAAATACTTTGCAATTATTAGGAACTCTACATATATCTTATTCCCCTGCACCATTAAGCTACACTGTTATCCAATAAAACACAATAAAAACAATATCACATTGCTGCCCTTAGTGAATGATTCCGTTAAATCATTAAACGCACAATGGTGGATTTATGTATGTTTTTCTGTCAGGTTTTCTCTTTACATTTTTTTTTTTTAAATACTCAAAACTATGTGCACAAGTATAAGATGATGCTTAACAACAAATATGTTGCAAAACAATATTGAGCACACAAGGAGTGACTGATAATTGGCCTAGGGTAGAGATGAGTAATACAGCTCTTATATATTTTAAATTTTTGAGTAATTTTGTAGAAAGTTTGACATTTAAATTGCACATCAGTGATCAGCCTTCACTTAAAGCCCCTTCATGGTAATTTGCTACCTCACTGTCAAGCAGTCACTCAGGGGGTTCATAAGAAAATGGTGACAACACAATTGCAAGGAACCCCTTTTCACAGCTTGGTAAAGACATGGGGAAAGGACAGCAGAGGGTGCACAAGCAAAAGGTTTGTCATACCATAGCAAGACTTTCTATAGCTTGTTATTGTCTACAGATAACTACAAAAGAAGTAAAAAAAACAGCAGGGATATTAAAACAAAAAAATAGGAAGGTTAAGGGTTTGGTGGGGGAATACTTAGAATTAAATATTGACACTGTGATGCATATTAATAGACTAGGGAATAGAGGGTCACTGTTTGGTCAGAAGAAGGTGCATGGAGAAGAAAAAGCAGAGAAAAAGACACAAAGACAGAAAACAGTATCTACACAGTGTGAATAATGTGTGTATTGTTTTATTCCACAGGGGTAAGGAACCATAGTCTCCATACAGCTAAGGGGTCATGCTTGTATCTTATCTTAATAGATACGTATCTTAATAGATAAACTGTCAGCCATAATCAAAGAGCTTCTCAAATAATAAAGCAAGTGAATTAATGACTTGCCTTCCAATCAAGAAAAAGAAAAGCCCAGAGGTCACCATTTTGACAGCAATAAAAGTCAGCCCTTCTACAAAAGGGGATCTATCACTCCTGCAGGACCAAGTGTGTAGAAGGGGGGCATATTGACAAATAAGTACTAGGTTTTCTAAAACTGACTTCTTCTACCTTAGGCCAAGAACTTATCAATTACACCTCATCAACAGCAATTAGGATTAGACATGATGTTAACTTAGACACTTACAAGTGGCATGAATTTGATAAAGCTGAACAAGAAGGTCTTGAAATCTGTTGTCGAGCGACCAATAATTGCACTGCAAACCACAACATACACAATATAAGAAACATTGCCAAGACAGTAAGAGGGACAAATTCTTAGACTGTTAAAAAATAATTTCCTTTTTCTGTGGTACTGCTACAGTAAGATAATCTTCGATGATTTTTTATGACTTTTAAAAATATAGATTTTAATTACAAGTAACAGCAAAATTGAAGGCTACACATAAATAAACACACATCATTTCATTTATGATTTTTCATGAAATTTTTTGATAGTACATTGACCTTTTGGAAAATTTCCAATGACCTGTGAGTGATACAGCCATGTGACTTGAAATATGTTTGGTGTCCAGCTATAAAAATACTATCAAATCTGATATGTTTTACTATCATATTAGTATCTAAATCACTTTTAGTTATATCTATAATCAATAAAATTAAAAAATAATATTTAGACACTGGTTGCAATCTAATTGCAACAAAGCTTTTCTTATTACAGAAATATAGATTGCAGTGCCATAATCAAAACTGCATTCAAGTCCATGTAAATGGACTTTTAATGTTTCAGTTAATTAATAAATATATACAATATTAATTTTACTGCAGAATAAAAACCACAGATGATTGTTATGACTTGGAAGGAAATATAGACAGGCCAGTTAGGAATCAAAAGCACAATTTAACCACCTTACAACGCAAAATGCTCTCCACACTGTTAGTAGCTAGAGCTATGTTCTCTACTTTACTGATAACCATGTGCAGGACAGTTACCCCTGGTATGACAGATATGAAGGAATAAAAGTGCCTCTTGAACAGACTCATGTCTCTGCTGATAATTCCACTGTAGGGAATCAAAAATTATCATCAGTTCCTCTAAAGAAATAAGTAATGCATGACTCAATGACTTTAAATCTGAACAAGCAGAAAACATTAGATGTTTTTAAAAGTTTACTGTTAAAGACAAATACATATGATTAACATATGTGAACTGGTTAATTTATTGGTATATGGCAATAAATGCTCAATATTAGTTGTGTTTTATGGCTACAAACTTAGGACAACAATGTTCAGAGAAAGGCCAGATGTGTTTTTTCCCTTTTAATTTGTTGACATGGAGGTACATGTAATTTGAAAAAAAAAAAACAAAAAAAACAATCTACCTATCACAAAATGCAGATACCAGAATTTAGACTTACAGTGCATATCTAGGTTAAAACTTTATTTTACTTTTAGTTGGTTCTCTTTGCTTTATTTTTAGAAATTACACTAAAGTTTCAGTTTTGAGGTGGTTTGTAATGCGAAATACAATACATGCAAGATACCTTGGCAAAATGTTAAACTTAATCCCTTTAATGTATTGTATTATGTCAAATATTTATATTCTAGTTATTTGTTTGCATAGTATGAATGGACAACAACTTCCATTTAATTGGTAGACCTTATGTGAAATGGCAATTAAGGAAACTTTATGAGTTCATAAATCCGTCTTATCTCCAGAACCACACCAAAACAGTTAATCATCTAAAAATATATATATACACATATATATATATATAGCAGGCGTCTTGCCAAGGGCTGACAGATCACAACAATATGATCTTGGAGGTGCTTGTAACATTTATCCCAAACTGAACTTTAAAAGTTTTGTGTCTTTGTTCTAGCATGGCCAAAAATTGTGGTCAAATTACAGTAAACATTCTGTGTCCTGATCGATTTTGCATGTAGTTGATATCATAGTAATAATTTTGTATTAATCACAACTCATCTGCTTTCTTCCATAGTGTTCTTTGAAATTTTTAGAAAGAAAAGAAATAGGGGTTACACAGGGCAAGTAACAGGCAAATCAGCTTTGAAAGTGACTGTTTTACAATAAAAGCCTACAGCTGGTAAAATGTTTACCTGTAAACCGTTGTTAAAGTAGATTTTAAAAAGTCAATAAATACTTTCGGGTCAGTCTACATTACAATAAAAGCAAATAAACTTTAAATTGTTAAATTTGAGAACAGAATTTAATGTGGTGGCAGGTGAGCTGGGTAATTGGGTTAACATGAGCTATAGGGGTCCGACCTCCTGGAGCTTATAAACTGAGTGGATTCTTCTTTTCTGTTGCTGTTGCGGAAAATACAACAACAATGCCAGTAAATTAATTTTCCTTTTTTTTAGTGGTAGACCCTCAGAGGACTGCTGCTTCCTTCCTTTCACTACATGTTTTAACAACTTCACTCTGTCATCAGTTTACAGAAAAGCCTTTAACCTATAAAATGAAAAGAGCATTTACAACTCTAACAAAGCCTAACGCTGTTTGTAAATTCATACATTTTTTATGTAATTTGCCTATCTTAAAATGTAACTTAATAAATACCATATTACAATATTAGAGGAAGAGGGACAGACTGATAAAATAAAAGCCACACCTCTTATCATGATAGCATCCAATCCTAAAGTAAGCATAATATATTATATTCCTGGATCTTTGCATAGGCTTCCAGATAGGACAAAAATTTATGACAATTTGCTAGCAAAAAAGTGTCTCTCTGATCTGCTTGTCCAATATGGCTCAACCTCTCAGGTGATCTAGCTGGAGTATCTAGCAAAAGTTTAAAATGTGCCACTGTCCTAATATTTATAGACTACACTTTTTTTTAGTTCTCTCGTAAATCAATCACAGATTTCTTACAAGAGGCCTGTTAGGGTTGTCACAGCTGCTACATGGGAACAATAGCACACTTATAAGGTCAGGACTTGGAAAATACTTATTTCAAAATTTTAACAACAATCTTAGTTTTCAAACTTTATATAATAAATTGGGCATGAACAGAAACTCTGACCTTTCAATCATTGTGCCATTCTGGATCATCCATACATCACAGTAGGTCCTGGTCACCAACATGGCAGCGATAAGGATAAGGTACCAAGTCTATGGTTAAAACAACAATGTTTAGTTCGTAGGGCCAGAAAAACTGCAGATAGTAAAGTCCTTTATCATCTTGCCCTTCAGTCTGCTCATATCTACTGAACTGATTGGAACCACAGAAATCATGTGGCTTTGACCTTGGCTTATGGAGCAGATGTATCTGTGTCAAAGGGTTTTGCTGTGTGTTACTATTCTATGCTTATCAAACCAGTGTATCTTTGAGAACCTTTTAAACTTATTCCCTTGTCAAAGATTTATCTAAATCAGAGTAGTTGATATTCTGAAATCTAAAATTATCTTATTTTATGGGCTGAATTTTTACATAGTTTACATTTAGTGTTTAACTATTTGACATTATCTATTGTTTGCTTTGTGTATTTTACACCTATTTGATTTCAAATAAGGTTTATCTTAAAATTAACTTGAATTTTGTTTTTTCTAGCCAAAAAATATTTATATCGACCAACAAAATGTTAATAGATTTGAAAGAAAAATCAAAAACCACACATAAAGGCTGAAAAAGTCTGTTTTAAGCTCTAACATGTAACAAAGAAGCAAAAACAAAATATCTGAAAATATCTTATGATTCAGCGTGACATAAACAAAATATTCACCAAGGCAATACCATAATGGGAAAAAAAAACACTTCAAATTGCATACAGTATTAATATTTTTAGTTGTGCAGATTTACAGTGTGTCTACACTGGAGTCTGTCAGACGCCTGTCAAACAAAACAGCTCACAGACTGACAGATCCTTGTATTTTAATTAGTCCAGCTTTCATCATACCAAACAACATTTTTCTGCTGCTAGGATCTTTTCAGTCAGTCTTGTTTTCCATTTTTAATTGGGTAAAAAATTTAAAAATGCTTTTAACATCCTGAAGAATGATGGAAATACATAAAACATGGTGAAACAATACCAGCCTAACAGCAGTTTTATGTCATACCTCTATGCAGAAGAATCGGGGTACCATAATACGGAGAATCCGTACAATTCTGAGGAAAAAAAACCTATCCACTGCTGCACGGTCTTTCCTTCCATCTTTCTGTATGAAGAGATGTAACATAGTTAATTTGTGATACAAGTAGCCTAACTTAGTAAAAACTTGAAGACTAACATACCTCCAGTTTGAGCACCACATCTGAGCCTCCTTTGCTGCTGAAAATATACAAATAAATTAATAAATAAATAGGTTGATGATTAGATGGATAGATAATTATTGAAACACATTATAATGCTGAATTAAAGACATTTGAAATTAAGTTCATACATCACATTACTCTGTCATGTTACAAAAAAATCATCATTTTAATGAACACCATGAATTCTTATCGCACGAAATGATCACCTGTTCATCATAAACATTCTACTGAATATTGTGACCCAATTATTAGGATTTAGTCAAATGTTTTAAGGCGGATTTCGCAACATTTATTGAATTAAGTCATAGGAGTTTCTGGGACTTGGCTGCTGGTGGTGCTGAATATACATAAAGCACATTTGAATCTGTTAGTTTTCCCATTGCCAACTTCAGTTTTCCTTTCCGAGTATGATTGCAATTAGTTTGCTGTAATACTAGGTTTAAATTCTTAAGGGGAAAATGGGGACAGATATTTTTAAAGCTTCACTTAGATTCAACTAATAAACTTGATTTATAGCATTTATTTATTTTACAGTAAACTAAACATATTGGATTCGTTACTGGATTACATGTGCTACTTATGTCACCATATCTAATTAGATACGTTAAAAGTTATGATCAGGGTGAGTCACTTTACAATCGACTTACACGACGATAGCATTTTTCAATAAGGCAGCAAAATGACTGGTACAAGAAAGGCCAGACTACGAAGAGGAACCCGTCTTCTTATTAAAAAAAAATCAGCCATGTCCAGCAGCAGGTCGCCGTCACCACTCAGACTGGGGGCAAGCAGCTGCCAACCAGAATTCTGGCAGCTATAACAAATCGCTTAAAAGTTGCGTATTCTGAATTTCAAATCAAATATTAATTCATAACACGCGGTTGCTTACTTACCCATCCGTCTTAGGTGTCCGTCTTCGGTGTTTCAGCAAATATAGCACAAAAAATATACCGCCTGCTATCGAGGCCTTTTTCGCTGTCAGGTATTTACTGAGAGTCGCCATGTTTTTGACACAATGACCTGTTTGGTTTGCTCGAGTTTACTTCATTTCAACAATGGCATTGTGGGACATGTACGTCATAATTTTTTCTTCTTCGTCGTCTTCGTCTACGTCATTTTCTTCTTCTTCTTCTTCTTCTTCGCCTTTTTAAATAAACTTTATTGACAAAGACAAATCACAAAAAGAGAACGAATAGGAGGCAATAGCTCCAGGGTTTATATTGATAGTACATCTTAAAAATATTAAGTCTGGAGCACAGATTCAATGTTTAACAGCCTTCTTTTTACATCAGTCAGGTATTATTCAACACAAAACAATACGTGCTCTGGCGCAGACTAAAAGTGTGTTCACAGATGTAAAATAAGTGACAGTCGCTGGATGCATATTATGAAAAGTGCTAGCAACATAAGTGTATTTTTGAATTTTACCAAGAGTGTTTTAACAGTATAACAAAAATTGATTATCTTAAAAAGAAACCTCTTTGTTGACAAGCAGGTAGGAGAGATCATATATAGAGTCCATGTTTTATCCAAGCAGATGTCCTTAAAACATTATTAGGGCCTTAGCATCGTAAGCGGTGTGAGGACCCTATTGCTTTTCGTGTGATTATGAGTCAAAACCAACATAACCAGCATGGGATGCTAGATGCTGGTCATCAGCATCCAGTATCCCGTGCTTTACTAGAAATAAAAATATTCAAATGAAAAGCACAATGTAAGGGTTTCACAAAAGTCTGTCTTTAATTAAAAACTATAATACATAGATAATAATGCAGTACCACAAAACAAAATATAGATGTTACAGATTAGAACAGTTAATTAAATAGATTAGAACATCACAGGCATACGATCACATTAAGTTCAGTTTGGAGTTTTAGTTTTTTGTTTGTTAATGTCCATTATTTTTTCTGTAATGTAGCGTCCAGCCTTTCCATACCGTGCCTGTACCTCTGTGTCGTCCACATTTTTGGACTGGAGCCACTCCCT
>JAQNCA010058692.1:0-11268 GCA_029783725.1 Acanthurus tractus | reverse complement strand
ATTATGAGATGAGTGAAAAGGAGATAAAGTATGTTCAGACGAAATGAGACAGTGAGCTAAGATCAGATGGGATCAGAATAAGATTGTGGAAGAATCAGATGAGAGAAGATGAGACAATATAAAGTGAGGTTGAAACGGGGGTGTTTGGACCCAAATGCAAACACACTTAAAACAGAGGTTGAACTGATAATGACCTTTATTTAGGTTAGCAGGGAACTAAGCTCACTGAAAAAACAGGTAATTATAAACAGAGTTCTTTCTCCAAATAACAAACAAGTGAGCATTGAGGGCTAGGAATGAATGGGCATTGGGATTAGATGAGCACAGACAAATAGAGTAAATTAAAAAAGACAGTACTGTGGTGAGGTTGATGACATGAGGTGAAATTATACAACAGGATATCAGATAAAAGGACAAGGGACAGTGTAGGAAAATATGGAATCATTTGAGATCTGAGACACTGAGGTAGTACAAACACACTGAACAGTCCTACATGTTGTGCAGCTGAAAACTGAGCTGTTAATAATGCAGTCTGTAAAGCATAAGAATATGTGACACAACAAGCGCAACAGGTGTCAATGTACATTATTTTTGAGAGCTGTGATTCGATTCCTAACGTAGAATTTTATGGCCAGCCAATTTCTGTCTTTGAGTGCTACTTTTTCCCGTCGAAGGCACTTATCACAGTCCCTTTTCCTTGGAATGCGACATGCAGTGATGAAGGACATCATGTGCTTCTCGACAGCCATGATCTCGTCTTTTTCCCACATTTTTCTTTTTGAAAGTTGGCGACCTGTAATACAATCAACACAAATATTGATGTGCTGGTGCAAAGGAAATGCTATGAAAATATTAACTGAAGAATAGATCTCATTAGCACTTTCAGACTACAAAAATACCACAAAAGATTAAATTAAATGAATATTTAAACCAAAGACATGGCATTTGTGTGAGTCAGGGTTTGACAGTGCAAGGGAGTGTATTATGTTTATACCCCTATTACACATCCACAGTGTGGATGTGTGTAAACAACATTAACTCCTGCCTCAATTGACTCACAGGTATTTGGTGTCTCCCACTTTGATCTGCCATGATGAAACAATACTTAGGCAGACATGCCCATGTGTAACCATCTTCAGGCACAATGCTATTACGTGTTAAAGTTAAGACAGCTGGCTTAAAATCATCTTTTCCGCCCATCTCTGTTCAAGAAGCACTTTAACATCATTCAGTTGGGGCTTGAGTTTCAAAGAGGGATGATGTAAAATGTATCCAAAAAAGCAGCTTTAGTGGCTTCTTAATAGCTGAACCTAGCTTCCAGCTGCCTGATCGATACTACACATGTGCAATTCTCAACAGAGATGAAGATTCCTAACTCCTTAGCAGAAAAATGAAGGTGTGCCAATTTTAATGAAATTGAAACTTTAGAAAATAGCTAACATCTTGGTGTAGTTTGAAGAGCTATATGACCTGTTGCTTTCAACAGTTTGCTGCTATTCTGTTGTGTTTGTGAAAATGAATGAATGTGACACATAAGGGGGAAACAAAACAGAAAGGCAAAATCAATCACTGACGACATAAAGGAGTGAATCACCTTTTTCCAGCAGCTTTTACCAATTGCTAAAAAACCTGTTACTACATTACTACATGGTAATTTGGTGTTAAAATGAAATTAGAAGACCTGTCAGGCTACAAAGAGTCATAATGAGCTGAAACATGTTAAGCATGTGTATTCATATCTTGTGACTCTATTTTGACAAAAGAAGCATCCAATCACCTGTGCATAAAATGTGTTAGCATTTCCAGGAATTTTGATTGTAGACGCAACAGCATTTTCCAAAGGGTTAGGTGAAAATAATGAATAATTGTTTTCTCATACAGTCTCATTACTTGCCCCGAACTTTTATACCAATCAGAATGAGGAAAAACTTTAAAACTAAAAATCGAACCAAATGGACAGATGGCCTCTCCAAATAATATTGTCTTATTGACAAAGCAACACTTAAGTGCAGCCAAAGGCAGACAGTGTGACTTTTCAAGTGTTACTTAAATAATTTCGAGCAGATTATACTTTGGTACCAAGTGGGCTGCTTGATTATAGCAAAAATAATAATAACAATAACAGGGGTTGATACTGAAATCACGATTATATGATTACTATTTGGTCGAGGACAACATGCATCTACTGAGCATTAACACTGTTGTTACCTTTAAATGCTGCTGTCTGTACTGTTAACTACAATTGAGCTGACAAGAAATTAATGAAAATAAATACATAAAACTAAATAAATCTTAAATTTATTGCAACAAATTAGCTAAAACAGCCTAAATATCAATCTGTTAATATGAAACCCGCACCTGGATGTTGGGTTTTCCGATCCTAATTATTGTATTCTGTGTTTGCACATCTCAACCAGCTACTGTTGCTACTCTACTTTCTTTTAAAACTGGTTTTAGTAAATATTAAAGTGCATGATTATGAAAAAAATAAACATCTCCCCTGTTTTCGATGACAATGTAAGGGGCAGACTTCAGACCCGATTGCAGCACACGTAGCAAGGCAGACAGTTTGTAATGACCCTTTATTACACCTTGAGGATCAACAGTTCACCAATTACAACAGACAAGAGTGCAACGGCAGTCCCTGTCAGTCTCCAGAAAACTACAAGGCAGTAAGTGTAGCAAAGACTGAGTGCTACCACTTACAGTCAGTTTTTTTTCTAGATGGATGTGGTGACAGTCATAATGGAGCTGAGGCAGGTAAATGGAAAATCACTGAGACAGGAGAGGAACAGACTGTAACATCCATGTCCAGATCCAAAACAGGAAAAGGCCAAAACCAGCATGAAAAGCATAATAACATATTTTACTGTGTTAGGGTTTTAAATGTGTTTTAAATAAAAAGATAATGAAATAGTGTTGAAATAACCTGTAAACATGTTTTTATTAATAACTATCCATAGAAAATCATTTTCCTCTGAAAGACAACCAAAAGCAGCCTGCGTCTTGTATACCAATGCGACTTATATTCTGGATTTCACGGTACATCAACCAGATGATCTAAAGACTACAGCACTAGTAAAATGTCATGTTTGGAATACACGTTAAACTAATATCCTGGTAACTGGGCTGAATAAGATGTCGGATACACATATAATCAACATTCATGCATAAGAATCGGATTAGCAGATATGTAGCACCAACCACAAATGCCTCTGATGGCAACCAGAGCCAAAAAATTCATTGGGACAACGTCACAACTTACCTTGTGACTCTGGCTCATCCACCTCCTCAGTGTCACTGTCCATGTGCACATTCTCTGTGAGTTTGTGAGGGGTTGAAAGATAAGGAAATGGGAAGCACGATAAGAAGTATGAGTGATTAATTTGGCTCTGACATGCTACAATGACACCCTTGAAAAACAGGAATTCATCACGAGAAGAGCAAATTTTCTTTTATGTAGGAATGGGAGAAAAGATAAAGAATTAGTACCTTCAGGATCAATGCTGATGTCATCTAGACTTCTGCCTTTGAATTCTGCCAGGCGTCCCTGGCCAAGGTCCATGAGAACTTTGCTTATTTTAGCAAGTTGGAGGGTGCCCTCAGGTTGCCTGTAAAACTGCTGATGCGCTCTTACGTCATGGCCAAGAAAATCAGCTAACTGATCCAACTCTGTGTTACTTAAACTGAGAACTTGAGACAGAGTTCCTGTTTGCTTGCGCAGTTTTGTAGATGTGAGATTTTCAGGACATTCGGCACCACAGGCTTTGGCGAAGTGTCGAAGGCAATCAGACCCACGGTAGCAGGTGAATGCGGATGGTCTTGCAAATACGTATGCATTACCCTGGGGTATCCCACATTCCTGCCGTTTGCTGACAAGCACATCCAATGCTTGCTGCATGAGTGGGGTCAAAAGGACAGGAACTTTTCCTCCCTTCTTTCCTCTTATCTCTATCCTCTTAAAGTGTTGACAGAGTGTCTTTTCTAGGTCTGTGAGGGCTTCATTCACACCTTCCTGTGAGTCTGATGGATTCTGAGACAGATATGCAGAAAGGGGCATTTTTGACACCTCCCCTGCTCGTTGTCGGTTAAACAGAATGACTTGTGTCAAAGTGACCTTTGCCAGCTCTGCCCATGTCTGGGGGGATGTGTCTGTAGACAAGTTACTGCAAAGTTTTTGTTGTTGCACATCCAAATATGAATGGAGAGTTTGGACATATTTTGTGAAAGGAAGCAGAAGTGGGACATTCCGCTCAAATTCTTTAGGTGTTCTCAGGGATATCGCCGATAACAGTTCATTCCATTTGGTTTCATATACTCTATCAAATGTACAAGTATCATCTGCTGTACTGTCGTCTTTTTCAACATTTGCACGGCTTTCAACAAGGTGTGTAATCTTTGTCAAGCTATGACCAATTTTGACAGCTAGACTTGGAAACTTGTATGTATTGGTTTTACTGTCATATCCAGCTATGTGTTTCACTGCTTGCTCAACGTGCATAAAATTTGCAGGTTTGATGTGGTCTTGAATGGTTTTCAAGGGAGTGGTTGTCCTTGAGCATATCAGAAGCCTTCCCAGCTCTCTCAGTTTCTGCCGGATGTACTCATGTTTCCCAACATCATGTCCAAGTCGGTTGTATAGATGCCCCCCATACTCCATGATACACACATCGGATTTGACTGCAGAAGAAACTTCATCTTGAAACATGTTGCTCAGGAGCTTCCAAAATTCTTCTTTGACACCAGGTGGAGGAAGTAAAGCAGATGCTGGTGTTTTAGGCTTGAACCTACAACCATTCATGTGCCTCCTGAGAACTTTTTTTGAGAAATAGCCATGACAATATTCACAATGAAGAAAATCCTGGGCTTGAGAATCCTGTGGTGGTTGCTTGCGAGCAACAAGAATTCCAGAACCAGCATTTAAAACATCAACGTTGTGTGCAAAGTTGCCCCTATTTCTCAAATGTTCCAGATGCATTTTTCTTTCTTTGGAGCCTTTTGGAAATGACAATGCCTGGGAAACCTCAGGCTTATTGCCATGAGCACGCTCCAAATGTCTTGCCATTTTCACAACTCCTGTTTTGCAGTATAAACAAAACTGCTTTTTGTGGTACATTCTTGACCCGTCCTTCTTTTGACTGAAAACAAGACTGGAAAGAGAACCATCATCTATATCATCAGTTGGGAAAGAAGAACTGTCAGGAGGATTATGCTCCAGATCTGATGCTGATTTTTTTAACAGGTCTCCAGTTTCTTCCTCATCACTCTGTTTTGATGAAGAGTTGCTACTGACACGTGTTGAAGGAGGAGATGCAGTGTTTAGACGTCGCCTTTTGGGTCTTATACTTGAGCTACACTCTTTTCCTGAGGGTGAACGTCCTCTGTTTGGCACCTGCATTGAAGAGCCTTCATTTAGCTCTGCTGGTGAGACACGTCTCTCTCTGGTTTCGGCTGTCATACTGATCTTTAGGCATCCTTGCATGATCTTTTTCTGGTCCTCTGGCTGAAGACTTTCATTTGTGTCTGAACTTTCAGAATCCTCCTCACTTGTCTTGGGAATATGTTCCTCTCTCATCTCAGGATTTTGGTATTCCTCTGAAGAGCTGAGTTGAGAGTTAGAACTCTCCAAGCCCTAGAGAGTCCAAAACAAATGTGAAATATTACTATTGATTTGAAACATCTATCTTTTATATTAAGCAAAGTGTAGCTTTTGATTCCTCATCAGCAATCGCTTGTCCTCCAACCTGAAGCATTAGAAGAATTATCAAGTAAATAATCAGCAGTGACATCATTTCAGCTCAACAACAATCATCATGCTGGCTACTGGTATTGAAAGCTAATAACAGCTAAAGATGAGGTCTGGCAGGAGGAAACTGACCTGTAACCAACAAGGGGTGTGACTAATAGAAGGCAAAATAAATTCAGGATCAATGACTGGAATCATATTTGCTGTGCTTGTTAGTACATGTACAAAAAAGACATTGTAAATGTGATGAAATATGATGAATAGCAAACAGTCACCATTGACCCCACAACAACCTCTAACTTGACAGGTGTGTGTTAGAGTGGTCTCTTAAAGCACTGTGACTGGACCCCATTACATCTCAAAGACCAGAATGTGTTTGACGGCTAAGATATGAATTAATAGTAACAATAACACTGTTCAAAGGTGCAGCTTCTCACCTGTGTTTTCTCATGTGCACCATCAACGGAGTTTTGAATATAAAATTTTCCCACATATGTTGCAAATAAATGGTTTCACACCTTTGTGGTTTCTAAAGTGAGTCTGCAAGCCACTATCAAACCGATAATGTTTTGCATGAATATGGCTTATCCCCTCTGTGGACTGTAAAATGTCTCCTTAAGGCTGCCCTGTGCTTAACAGCTTCACCGCAAGTTTCACATCTGAAAGGCTTTTCACCTATACCAGTAAAATGTGGTATTTTTGGCCACTTAAAGTCCTTTATATCATAAGTGTCAATGTCTCTTTGCTTGGATTTTGACACTGCATTTTTTTTATTCTGAGCCTTTGTGCTTTCTTTTAATCCTATCTTGTGTTTCAGCTATGTGAGAGTTGTGTGAGAGGGGCTGGTGGTTGCTTTCTGGTTTAGTCTCACAGTGATCACTCTCCTTATGAGTTGGAGTCAACAAAAGTGAATGGGTCTCCTGATTTAATGCAACCGTTTTTACCTCCAGACTGATGAAGGGTCCATGTTGTTCCTCTTTAATCTGTGGAGGCTCTGGCTCCTTTTGGGTCACACTGGAGTTACAGTCCTCCTTGTTACTGAGCTGCTGCTCAGTGTGAACCTCCTTCTCCTCCTCCTCCTCCTCCTCACACACGTGTTGCTGCGGGATCTCTGGAGGAACAGAGAACAAAAGGAAAAGATATATAAATGCAGAACACACAAAGAACTCAGTACCTCACCATATGTAAACAACTGTGCTGATGAAAGTGTCGAAACCGTCTGATTTGTGTTCATACAATAATCAAGTTTTACGAACCTATCCGGTGTAACTTTACTTCAGGTTTCAGGTTTTTGTAGTACATTCTTGACCCGTTCTTCTTTTTACTGAAACCAGGAATGGAAAGAGAACCATCATCTATATCATCAGTTGGGAAAGAAGAACTGTCAGGAGGATTATGCTCCAGATCTGATGCTGATTTTTTTAACAGGTCTCCAGTTTCTTCCTCATCACTCTGTTTTGATGAAGAGTTGCTACTGACACGTGTTGAAGGAGGAGATGCAGTGTTTAGACGTCGCCTTTTGGGTCTTATACTTGAGCTACACTCTTTTCCTGAGGGTGAACGTCCTCTGTTTGGCACCTGCATTGAAGAGCCTTCATTTAGCTCTGCTGGTGAGACACGTCTCTCTCTGGTTTCGGCTGTCATACTGATCTTTAGGCATCCTTGCATGATCTTTTTCTGGTCCTCTGGCTGAAGACTTTCATTTGTGTCTGAACTTTCAGAATCCTCCTCACTTGTCTTGGGAATATGTTCCTCTCTCATCTCAGGATTTTGGTATTCCTCTGAAGAGCTGAGTTGAGAGTTAGAACTCTCCAAGCCCTAGAGAGTCCAAAACAAATGTGAAATATTACTATTGATTTGAAACATCTATCTTTTATATTAAGCAAAGTGTAGCTTTTGATTCCTCATCAGCAATCGCTTGTCCTCCAACCTGAAGCATTAGAAGAATTATCAAGTAAATAATCAGCAGTGACATCATTTCAGCTCAACAACAATCATCATGCTGGCTACTGGTATTGAAAGCTAATAACAGCTAAAGATGAGGTCTGGCAGGAGGAAACTGACCTGTAACCAACAAGGGGTGTGACTAATAGAAGGCAAAATAAATTCAGGATCAATGACTGGAATCATATTTGCTGTGCTTGTTAGTACATGTACAAAAAAGACATTGTAAATGTGATGAAATATGATGAATAGCAAACAGTCACCATTGACCCCACAACAACCTCTAACTTGACAGGTGTGTGTTAGAGTGGTCTCTTAAAGCACTGTGACTGGACCCCATTACATCTCAAAGACCAGAATGTGTTTGACGGCTAAGATATGAATTAATAGTAACAATAACACTGTTCAAAGGTGCAGCTTCTCACCTGTGTTTTCTCATGTGCACCATCAACGGAGTTTTGAATATAAAATTTTCCCACATATGTTGCAAATAAATGGTTTCACACCTTTGTGGTTTCTAAAGTGAGTCTGCAAGCCACTATCAAACCGATAATGTTTTGCATGAATATGGCTTATCCCCTCTGTGGACTGTAAAATGTCTCCTTAAGGCTGCCCTGTGCTTAACAGCTTCACCGCAAGTTTCACATCTGAAAGGCTTTTCACCTATACCAGTAAAATGTGGTATTTTTGGCCACTTAAAGTCCTTTATATCATAAGTGTCAATGTCTCTTTGCTTGGATTTTGACACTGCATTTTTTTTATTCTGAGCCTTTGTGCTTTCTTTTAATCCTATCTTGTGTTTCAGCTATGTGAGAGTTGTGTGAGAGGGGCTGGTGGTTGCTTTCTGGTTTAGTCTCACAGTGATCACTCTCCTTATGAGTTGGAGTCAACAAAAGTGAATGGGTCTCCTGATTTAATGCAACCGTTTTTACCTCCAGACTGATGAAGGGTCCATGTTGTTCCTCTTTAATCTGTGGAGGCTCTGGCTCCTTTTGGGTCACACTGGAGTTACAGTCCTCCTTGTTACTGAGCTGCTGCTCAGTGTGAACCTCCTTCTCCTCCTCCTCCTCCTCCTCACACACGTGTTGCTGCGGGATCTCTGGAGGAACAGAGAACAAAAGGAAAAGATATATAAATGCAGAACACACAAAGAACTCAGTACCTCACCATATGTAAACAACTGTGCTGATGAAAGTGTCGAAACCGTCTGATTTGTGTTCATACAATAATCAAGTTTTACGAACCTATCCGGTGTAACTTTACTTCAGGTTTCCAAACGATATCCAGCAGTTTACGCTGACGATCGATCTCTTGCTCGTGCTGGACGATAATTGTTTTAAAAACACTGAATATTTCTTCAGCAACTGCAGTCAGTCGCTCCTTCACAAACTCTCTTAAATCTTCAACTGAAGACATTGTTGCTCAATTACAGTTTTGACAACTAATTCTATGACAAATCGATTTCGTCCCACGGTGAACTGAACACATTCATACAGCTACTCTTCCCGTACTTATTTACTTCCGCTGTGTGTCACGATGAAAAGTTCCGACAGCGAACGTGCGGGAGCATATCTGTCCGTTGTCCAAAACCCCTTTTTGTCAAGGCTTGTTTGAGTCTTTCTCCGATCAGAGCCAAAATATGCAGCTACTTTGCTTTGGAACTCCCTCTTTCACTTTGATTTGAAAAACATTAACTTGTCAAAAAGCTCAAATATAATTACACTGAAATGTCAAAAGTAAAAATGAAAAAAAAAAACTATGATGAAAGATGTTTGAGGATTACTTCAGTAAAAGTACCTTTGTCCCACACCAAAAGGTATTTTTGTTGATTGCAGTTGCGGAAGTCATATCAGCGAAATATGTATGAACTAAGAGACCTTAAATGAATCATTATGTAGAATAAAAATATTATTGCTACGCCAACCCCATAAAAATACCTCACATAGCAGTAAAACTAATTATTTTTTGGGCAAAACTTTCATATGTCTATCATTAGGACAATAACACAATCAGAAAAACAGACATCTCCAAAATGATCATAGTAAAAATGCACTTAAGAAAACATTGAATTTATTGAAACAACAGCAACAATACAGCACTTAATTAAAAATAAAGTAAAATAACATAAATTTCATCAAAAAGCACAAGGATTTCAAACACGTAGGTTTGAGATGATTTTGTGATCACATCTGAAATCCTGATAATCTTCTTGAATTTATTCTTTTGAAATTCAAGAAGACTGTCAAAAAAGTCCTTAAGTATGTTGGTCAGACACATAAGAATGGTATACAGAGCAAAAACTAAAAACACATTGAAAAGGTTTGACAATAAAATAAAACAGGGATGCTAGTCAAATTAAATGTAAAATATGACCTTTGTGTTAAGAAACAGACTAACCATATGTTTGCTCTAACAGCAAATATTGTTCCTTTATCAAAAAACTCTTGAGGAATGACATAAAAAAACACATCATACACATCATTTTGTTTAGTTCTGATTTGTCTCTTCAGACTGGTCAGTTGATCTGCTACATCAGAATGACAAAAGCTTCTGCTTGTCTGGAAGCTGAATATTTTAATCATTAGTTGGAGGATTGCCTTGTTTTTCCAACATCATCTGTGCCCTGTTTGCACTTCATCCTAAATGCATCATGGATATTTAAAATAAAACAGAGTAGTGGTGGTGTTTGCATCAGTGCCCAATTTGATGTGCATATGACCGAAATCAGAAAACGATTGCATCTTTGGTAAGTGAATGATCTCTCACCTGTGTAGATTCTTATTAAGTCAGGGAGTCAAGTCAAATCTTTAAC
The DNA here is from genome assembly GCA_029783725.1 of Acanthurus tractus. NCBI lineage: Eukaryota > Metazoa > Chordata > Actinopteri > Acanthuriformes > Acanthuridae > Acanthurus > Acanthurus tractus. The sequence goes on along the minus strand of JAQNCA010058692.1, from coordinate 766 downwards.
GCGTCTCTTTTTTGGTTGATGTGAATTCTGCCTTGTATGCATGCCCATATGTTTTTTCAACTTTGACTTTTCAATAAACCTTTCCCCACAGATCTGGCAAGAGTGTGGCCTCTCACTTGTGTGGGTTTTCATGTGCGTTAGTAAGTTATAATGAATTCTGAAAGGTTTCCCACATGTTGTGCAAGTAAATGGTTTCTCGCCTGTGTGGATTGATAAATGCCTTTTCAATGTGTTCTTAACAAAAAATCTTCTCCCACAGATTGTGCAAAGGTACGGCCTCTCGCCTGTGTGTGTTCTCATGTGGAGCCTTAATTGATAGCTGTAGTTGAAACCCTTATTACACTTACTGCAGGTATGTGGCCTCTCACCTGTGTGGTTCATCATGTGATGTTTCAGATACTGTGCAGCACTGAATCTTTGTCCACAGGTGTCACATGAGTATGGCTTCTCACCTGTGTGTATTCTCAAGTGTCTCCGTAATGTTTTCTTATGCTTAACAGCTTTACCACATGTTTCACATTTGAAAGGTCCCTCACTTGTATGAGTTTTAAGAGAGATTTTTACCCGTTTAGGATTCTTGACTTTTTTATTCTCAATTTTTCTCTGCTTTGATTTTGACTCTGCATCACTTTTTAATCCTGAGTCTTGATGCTTGCCTCTGATCTGATCTTGGATCTTAGCGGCACACGAGTTGTGTGAGAGGGGCTGGTGGTTGCTTTCTGGTTCAGTCTCACAGTGTTCACTCTCCTCATGAGTTGGAGTCAAC
>JAQNCA010058471.1:0-11281 GCA_029783725.1 Acanthurus tractus | reverse complement strand
CATGTTAATGATGAATCCTCTGTATACAGCAAAGTTAGTCACGGTGTTCCACAAGGCTCAGTGCTTGGGTCAATACTGTCTACCCTGTATATGCTTTCCCTCAGCAATATTATTAGAAGCACTCGGTTAACTTTCACTGCTATGCAGATGATAGCCAATTATATCTATCAATAAAGCCAGACGAAACAAATCAATTAGCTAAACTTCAAGCCCGTCTTAAGGATGTGAAGACCTGGATGACCCGTAATATTTTATTACTAAATTCAGATAAGACCGAAGTTATAGTACTCGGCCCTAAACAACATCGGATCTATCCTTTTCAGCTACGTGTTCCCTTCTATCCGGTTAACAGCTGCAACATATGGCAGACAGTGGGGCTGGGAAAATGGTAAATCCAGCATTAGCAACAACAACTTACACTGCTAAGTGGACAGAAGCTGGAATCCAGGAGGAATCCAGCAGCTCTCTTCCTGGAGAGGTAGGCAGCTAAATTAATAATACTGAAACATTTGTTTCAATGTGTTGTAGTGGCAGTTATGTTGTGTGAGTGTATGTTTCATGAAAACAGGTAACAGGTAGCTATGGGTGTGTTGACTGATGCTAGTTTATTAGCCTTCTGCTAACCATAGCTAGAGGCTTACAGTTACAATTTCAAGTCCATGTTCATGTATCTGGTCAGAGCCTCAAATGATGATGTACCATCTGAAAAGGTCCTATTCAGACACATTTGCTGTGACAACATAAGGGTAAATCCGGTGTTTTATAACATCAACAGGGTCGCAATTGTGATGCCAAAATGGCTGAAATAAATGGCTAGTTAGCCTACATGCTGACATATGCAGCTATTCATGTCATCCCACTTTTCTTAAAAACTATAGGTTTGGCATATACACTGGAGATCAAAATTAAAGAACAATTCATGAACACCAGATTTTTTTCAGAAATAATGTGTTCTTCATTGCTCAACATTTGAAGGATTTTTTGTTGTGGCTATATAATGCTAATAGAACAATGTTTTACAAAATAACCAAGGCACTTCAGCAAAAACCCTGTATTTTGCAGAAAACACAACTATCAAAATTAGAGAACAGCAATGACTGTAGCACAGACAAAAATTACAACTAAATTATCTAAAGGTCACAACAGTCAACATTTAGTAGGAAGTGTACAGGCCGTTGTTTTAAATGACTTCAGCACATCTGCGGCCACAGGACATCACTAGACTCTCACACTGCTTTGGTGTGATTTTGATGTCTTCTTCAAGTCTCTTCCACAGTTCGGTGATTGTAGTGGGTTTCTTTCTTCATAACTTTGTCGGCAAGGATTTTCCAGAGGTTTTCTACTGGGTTTAGATCAGGACTCTGGGCTGGCCGTTTCACTATTTCAATGTTTTCAGTTTCAAGGAACTGTTTTACCCATTTTGCTGTGTGACAGGGGGCATTGTCCTGCATGAAAATTGCTGGCTGATTGGGTGATGAACGCAGGAGAGGAACAACATGTTGTCAAAGAAGGTTCTGATAAACATTTGCATTCACCCTGCCATGTAGCTGTATAAGAGGCCCAACTCCTGCTGCAGAAAACATTCCTCAAACCATGACACTTCCTCCTCCACCTTTCACTGACTTCTTTACACACTTTGGGTTCAGTCTTTCCCCAGTTTGACGACAAACATAATGTTTGCCATCGGACCCAAATAAATTAAATTTGCTTTCATCCCTAAAGTGAACTTTAAACCAGTTTTCCTCTGTCCACACAACATGCTCCTCAGCAAAGGCTAGTCTAGCCTTTTGATTCTTTCTGCTAATGAGAGGTTTAGTCATTGCAGAGTGGGCTTTCAGTCCAAATGCTCTAAAACATCGAGACACTGTATGACAAGACAGATCCTTACCATGTTCAGCACTGAACTGGCAAGCAATTCCAGCTGCTGTGTTGAACCGATTACCCATTGACATTCTCCGCATTATCCTGTCCTCTCTTGCATTGAGTTTGTGACATTGTAAAGATGCAATATTCTAGAAATCACAGATTTGGAACAACCAACTTCTCTCGCTGTGGCTGATAGGGTCATCCCTTTGACCTTAATCTGGACAACCTGCTGCCGGAGGGTTTCAGTCACTTTAGAACGTCTCACCATCTTGAGAAGTCAGTGAAAACTGCAAAGTTAGGCTGCCAGTTGAATAGGGTTTGTCAGATAATTAAGGAAATTAGCACCAGGTGCCAGATTAACACCACTAACTGGAAGGTGCCTGAAAGTGTTCTCTAATTTCGATCAGTGTTCTTTTTCAAATGTCTTATTTAAGTTTTTTATACTGTGCTTCAGAATATATGTAACTCATGAAAAATGCTTAAAAAACTGCTCCTTTACTCCTGTTTGGATCATTTCAAATAGGACTATACAGTGACCTTGACATTTAGGAAATTGTAGGTTGTTCTCTAATTTTAATCTCCTGTGTAAATGTTTGATGTGGCAATGGTAATGTGGTCAGATAAAATACTAAATCATGTTTTTGGTAATATCCAAGGAAAAGGCAGCAAACATTTTTCCTCATGATGTGTTTATCAGCCCCATCATCATTTCTTTCCCTGAGTGGAAATGCTTTTCCCTTCATGATATTCAAGCTCGTTTGGCTATAAAAGTGTTTCTCCAGCTTTGTTTGCTTTCGCAGTTCTCCAGTTTTGTTTGCTGACAAAACAAAAGTGGCTTTCTAAACTAAAATGATCTAAGAATAAAGGTTCCAGCCTCCTTCAAACAACTGATAGAATGTTGCCTATAGATTTTGTTCATATCATTTCATGATATACAGATAAGTAGTATGATTGTTACAAGAAAGTAATGGCAGTATTATAGAACACATTAAATCGCTGTCCTAAAAATAATAATGTTACTGCATGGATTTAACATGTTGCTATACGAGAGAATTAGTGCTATAACTTCTGTCAACCAACTACGTAACAGCACATGGTTGCAAGTGGAATAAGTAATTGACAGCCCATGACATGGAATTCAGAGCACTGCTCTTAAATAGATCTTACTTCAGACAAAGCAAGATCTTATTTTGTTTGAAGAGAGATTCAAGCTAAATCTAATATACCTAGTAAAATTTAGTACTTTAGCCTTTTAATAAATGACAAATGCAAGTCAGTGTATCCTAGGGCATATGTGTGAGGCATTATACAGTAGTCCAAACACAGCAATTGAATGCAAAACTATAACATGTTGTTCTTTGTTCATTTGTTGGGCCAAGGGCTACCACAATGAACTGCTGAAAACATGCTGAGAGAACAACTTAAAAACTTGAAAACCAGTGACCTCACAAATGGTGTTTTATTTTTAAGTTTGTTCTCATTTTATCTCCAGCCTGTAAAAATTAGTGTGTCATATTTTTTAATGAAATAAAAGTGCAACCAATGTAAGTATAAAATTGATACTCACTGGATATCATGTGAACAAAAGAAGCAGTTGTAGATCATTGAAAAGATTTATTTTTGAAAAAACAATGAATAAACAACAACAATAAAATCTAACTAGATCTGCAGGCAGTTACTGACGAGGTCCAAGCCCCCCGGAGCAAAATCTAACTGATGACCCACACAGCTTGCTGAAAAGAATGCACTATGGCTTTTTGTCTTTCTCTCTGTTTTCTTTAGTAATTTTTTGGACGAATTAATTTTTTTTCTCACAAGACAACTTTGCCACTTGGTTAGCTTGGACCAGGCTAAAACGTCTTGGTTTAAGTATTTTCTGAAATATAAAGGGAAATATCAAGGAATTTTATGAGTTAAATACCACCTGGATGGTTGTATTCAGGTTGTTCATTTTATGATGTTTTGTCTTCTGTAAGTAACTGTATCTTCTCTATCCTGCACTCACCTTAGTGTTTTATTCCTGCCCACTTTTCTTAGGGAATGCATAGATAAAAAGTTTTAGAATGTTCAAGGCATACTCTTGCAAAGAAAAGCCAGGAAAACAATGATACCTTGATTCAACACAAAGCGGTTTCTAAAGCATTAATATTTGAAGGCCACTTTAAGTGCCTCCAGGTGGCCATTTTTAACCAAATTTCATCTTGAGCATCAAAATGGCATCACAAACAATTGTTGTAAGTTTTGTATTGATAGTATGTACCCTGGATAAGATACAAAAAAAAAGTGTTGTGATTGCTAGCTACTAAAATTGGAGCATTAATAACTTGCACATTTTAACCACTGAAAAGAATTTTGATACATTTTTGTCACTGCCCTCTCACAATATTCAAAACTCAAAATTTTGCACAAATTGGATGAAAATCCTAGGAGAAGTCTGAAAACGCAAGTGTCTCATATGTTGCAATTTTTGCCAAAAAAATTCCGAACGAAAATGGGAACATGTTGATAAAGGATTTTTTTTTGAACAGATATAGAATTTGGAAGTTGTAGGCAGGAAATACATTTCCCTAAATTACATGGCACCACCCTGTGGTGCACATGTGCCATTTTTAGTGTGTGAGGTGAAATTTCATTCTCTACAAACCCTCAAAGTTACACTCCACTTTATTGGATAACTTTATTTTTAATTCTTTTTTTGTTTGTTTTGTCTTGCACAATAATGCATGCCTACTTTGACCAATCGATACATTTTTGGTTTTGCCTCCAAAGTGGCCCTAGATGGCAGCAGGCATATTGTGCAAAAATTCCCAGCACCACTGGTACTGGGAGCTGCGTTGCCTTGCAACTGTTGCCCCCGGCCCCTTTGGGCTTGGACCCCTAATATATAAAAAAAAAAACAGCAATTACAATAGATGGTGGGAGCCAGCGTTGCCTTGAAACGCAGCCCCTTCTGGCTTAGATCCCTAAAAACAGTAATTACAATAGGGTTCCTGGCCAGCTATAGCATCACAAAATAAGCTGGGGTCCCTCACCAGGCAACGTCCAGCAGGCTCACTGACTGGCTCGGGTCTGAAAAGATTGGAGATCAGAGAAATGATTTATGAATACATACAAGTAAAAACAACAATGTGATATCAAGTCATTTTATATGTCAGGTTACCTGTTTATCTGCTAGCTCTTGAACTTGAATTGCTTGGATTCGACTGAAGTCCTCTTCACCTAGAGGGTCTTCATCTGAGTCTCTCTACTACAGCCAGACCCTCTACCATGACCAGCCCCTGGCTTGCCCTCTGGCTTTGTCCCAATTACCCCTGGCCAGTGGCTGCTGCTCTGTGACATTAAGGTCACACAAGTCCTTGCTGCTCCGTTACTTAATTGTAACAAGCACAAGGTGACAAATTCAGACTATAAAAAACACTGGCACGGCCATAAATATTTGCAGATGTCTTCCTATGCTAATTACAAGCAAAAAAAAAAAACACACAACCATTAATAGGGCGCCTATTATTATTTACATTGAACTACTGTAGTAAAGTCTGACTTGTCAACCAAGCGATCTAGTGATGCTATACACTGAATGGAACACTGTGTCTACATTGTTTAAAAAGTACAGTTCATCCTATTGTCAAAAAAAATTAACAACTTGTTAGCATGTTAGCTAACACTAGTTTATCTTTAGTATTATTATAGTATCACCACTTGATGCTAATAAAAAATGTTGTTGTCCATTCATACTCTAAAATGTATTTACAGTAGCTTGTAGTGGTCAGTGCATAAAATATATCTTACCTGTGTTTCAGAAATTGTTGTCGAAGTAAATAGGCTGCTACTGTTATATCACTGTTGCTTGCCTCAGAGGAATTGTAGAGCGCAAGCCCCTGCCCATTATCGCCTGGTGAGAGGGGCTCAGGATGGGCAGTGAGCTGCCTGCTTAAGAATGACACTCAAGGGTCAACCTTTTTTTTTTTAAATTTCTGCCTACCTCAGCTTTAAGGTTCTTCGTTCTTCATGTTGAAGTGTCCTTGAACAAGATGCTGAACCCCACATTTTATGTGAATGACTGAATGCTAACTTCTGTTGTAGAGCATTTTGTTAGCTGGAGGACCAGAAATCGCTAAATAAATGCAGTCAATTTACCATATCATTTTGCTAGTTTACCATTACACTAGGTTTTTAGGCTAAAGGGAAATGTTACTTTAGATGTGATTATAAACTGTCATTTATGAAAGGCCCAGTGTAGTTTTATAATACAGTTGTATTCTGTTTAAAAAAACGTTCAGTAATTAGTGCTTGCCAAATAATGTAAGGAATATATGGTCGTGCTGTGCACAAAAGAAGTGCTGGAAAGTAATATGCATGTAACAAGCGCAAGCAAAATTTCACAAGTATTTAGAGTTACATTCCACAGTTATAATCAGCACATGAGTGATGTGTTTTTGTAATCACTGGTGTGTATGTGTGTTCATGTCCAACAGGAACAGTCTTTTTGACTGCACTTTGTATTTCCTATATGTTCATGTTACAAGGCAAAAGTCAATTACATGAAAGTAAGGCTTTGAATTGAGTTTTTTAAAAATTGCATTGCAATATTCTGTTAAAAGTGATCCCATTTCAAAAAAACATATAAAGATTGCACCTTATGCCAGCAGATTGACCAGTAGGCTCACATACTTTAAAATTTCTAAATATAAATATGCAGTGTTTCAAGCACAATGTTGTGCTTGAAGTGCTGCAACCATAATAGACTTCATAGATGATTTAGACTGGTAAACTAAGACTTCAGAAAAGACTTTCTTGCCCCTCAAAGACTTGGACTTGACTTGAACTCAAGCTTTATACATGAGACTTGACTTGACCAAAAATGACTCATGGAAATCCATGCAACAGGGTAAAATACACCTAAAACCCACCAGAGGGTCCAACTGATAAAAGTTAAAAGACAAATTACTCTCTACTACTCCAAGTAAGAAAAACATCTTACCGTTCAATGTCTTTTGATTTCATTATGTGGTTTTTGCCAGCAGTCACTTTCCATGGTCCAAAGGGGAAATCTTGTTTACTGCTTTTGAAACCATGTGACATCATCGTGGACAGAGAGGAAAACATTAACTGCAAAAGAGAACATAAGCAGACTTTTAGAACAGAATGAACTAACAAACCTGAAATAAGACCCTTTGTAAGGTATATAAGTTCTCTGTCACTTGTGACACTAATGTGTGGCTCTTTATTTGGTCCTTTGTTCTTTGTTCCAAAAGTTCTTGCCAGACTGTGGTCAAGTTGAATTTAAAATAGCTCTAGTTTCATGATTTTTGATGAGTGTTGTTGTGCTGTATTAGCAATACCTTGCTCATGAATGTTTAACTGCTGTTTTGGTTCTTGACTTCAGAAAAAAAACATTTTGCGAGTCTAATGAAGATATCTCTTAATGATAAAAAAAATACAAGGGACTGACATTGTAGCCTCAATTTTGAAGCAATACAACTGTAAGAGAGACTGTGAAGAACCTTAAATCAATTCTCAAAAATACTAGGAGCCAATGTTAAGAGACTAAAACAGGAGAGATGTGATTGCATCTCTTTGTTCACGTTAAAATTCTGGCAACTGTTTGTACATTCTGACATCAACCAATAGATTTTTGGGTCAGGCAAGTAATAGGGCAACTGCTATAATTCAGGCGGGAGGTGACAGAATCATGTTAAGTTGTCTCTGTCTTTATAAGCTAAAACCAATTGTATTTTTGAAATATTTGTAAGATGATAAACACATGACTGCACAAATTTTGTGGTGTATCCGGGGTCCAGACTAATTTTTTATACTAGGAACACTGTTGCTCCTTGCTGAAAATTTTAAGAGCACAAGCAGAACATTTTGGGACGCACTTTAAGTCAATCTACAAAGGGTGACCGGATTTTTAAAATGAAAATCTGGACATTTCCAGCTCAGTGGTCTATATTTAGCGCTGGCTATGCTTTGGAACCCCAGATTCAATGACTATGGGCATAGCCCTCTAAAAGCTGTCACTATTGGGTTTATTCCTTGCACAGTCCTAAAGATGATTTCATTCCAGTCCTCCAGAGTCTCAGTTCAGTCTGGACAGTACAAAAACACTGTCATGACCTGAGCTCTGCTCCCGTATAAAAGCCAGCTTTTTCTTCACCCGATGAAGGTGGGGCAGAGGGATTCAAAGCTTGGGCCTAGTTCACATATACAGACTTCCAGAGGTCTGCAAGTTCTTTTTCATCCACACTCACAGACCTCCAGTATTCTACTCTTTTTATCCTGGAATCCCTATGTTTTTTAGATGACAAGACAGGGCTCAGATGATGCTCCAATAAAGGCTTACACACACTCAGAGAAAAACCTGACGTCACTGACCTAATTTTGTCTGATGGCAACCAGCATTTAGGTGCATACTGCCACAGTAGGGGTTTCGCTGTGTTTGCCCAGGTTTGTTCTCATTGGCTGGGGAGCCCTAATGCCTTCAAGGGCAGGAGTCGCATGCCCAGGCAATCAAAATTTGCTCATGAAGAGGGGGATGTTGTCTGGGAGCACATCATGGGTCTCTCAGAGGGCTCCAAAATCACTTCATCCATAGGAATGAACCAGGCTTTAGGGCCGGGGCACACCAAACCAATGGCCGTCGCTCCTCGTCACTCCTCATTGGCCTGTGAGTGAGCATTGGTAACCTGAGTCGGCCCAATATGTCCTGCGCTGGCACTAGTCAAACTCCAGTCAGTGGGTTTTTGGCCGATTCAAAATGTTGAATTGCAACAGCTGTCGAGACAAATGATCACTCTGATTGGCGGTTTGCTAGCAAATCAGTGCATGAGAAGAGAAACAGAAGTGATGGAGGTGACAAACTAGGAAGTGAAGAGGACATACACAGAGGGCTCTCCTTATTCTTTCACAACCACACTTTCATCATAATAACAGAATATTCAGTATCATATCGTCAGCTAATCTGTCTGCAGGGCTGAGAGGTGAGACTGGTCAAAAGTGGAATGAAACAACACACACTTCATTTTTCCACAGGCTTCTGGATTCCCTTTTTTGAACAACATGACAAATACAGACTACTGTCGGCTGCATGTGCGGAACGTTATTACCTCTCACGCAGGCGTAGACCGTACGTGTCAGTTGGTAGTTGGCCCTCATTGCCGGAATGTGTGCAGCAGCTGCTTTTTACAACTGGCTCAAACACTGGCCAACATGAGGTGACGCAATAGTTTGCCCGTGTTCTCTGACGTTAGCCATCAACTGCATGATGTATCCCAGACCTTAAAGGACTACGCCTACACTTATAGAATCTAGGGTTCCGATGCATAAACAATGCTCTCTTTCATATTTCTTTACCCTTTAAGCTATTAGGATAAGGGCAAAGCTGATATGATTAACGCCCCTCCGAACACCTGAGTCCAAAGCATTAAAATACACCCGTTCACAACACTTACAAACATGGTGCATCAAAAGATACCACACACCTGCTGCTACATACTGTAATATACTGTCCATACTATAAGGCTACCTGTCAAGTAAGAGGCCAGGGGAAAGCAATAACTTATGATATTTAAGGTAAAGGCGATCAGCCCATAGTGGCAAATGAGAATGCTCCACGCAACCATGTCTGTCTGATCATTAAGTACACCTAAGACTGAAGTATAGTCACTGAGAATATAGACACATCACATAAGAACAATAATAAGTACAAGATTCCTCATTATCTCTGATAATAAGACAAGGAGGAGAGACTGAGCCAAAAACAGAGTTAGAAGGAGTGCTGTCATTAAGGACAGATATTTGAGAGATTTGGGCTACAAGCTTAAAGGGGGGATTCCCCAGAGCATGTAAAACCAACAGTAAATCCCACTGAGGTGCCAAAGGGCGCTTAATGGGCTGCTGTCTCCTCTCTCCTTTCAAAAAGCGCTTCACCAACATATGGACATAAACAGTTCTTTCTCCAAAGTCTTTGTGGCGAAAAGAAATGGCTGCAGCATATGTTTTGACAGTAGATTATGCCAAGAGTCTAGCCACTCAAATTAAGGGAAAGATAGCACAAGAGGCAGAGGGCAATGTGCATGGTCCATATTCCTCTCCACACAAGAGTGCTTAAAAAAGTGGACTATTTGGCTGAATAAGAGCAGTAGAAGGGGCCCTCTCACCTTAAATAGTTTGAGCCTTCACAAGCACTCCTGTTCAGTCGCCAGCAACATAAGCGCTGGTCTATCACTATCCTATTGAGTAGGATTGTGCTGTCCAGCTGGGAGAGTACATCCCTCTTCCACAGAAGTTGCCATGTTTCCCCCAACAGTGGCTGACAGTGACAGGAACCATAACAAGCCTGTGAGCCACCAGAATGGCTGCCAGCCCCTCCTCCTGAAAGTGCCAGGGAATCAAAGGAACTGGGGAAAGCATAAAAGTGTATGAACAGATCCATCTCGGCTTTCCCGAATTTCTCCCATATTTTCTGAACAAAAGAAGGGCTCAACTTCTAATCCGTCTGAGAAGGGCTGCTGCATGACATCGTGTCCATGGTCCCATTCTGTCTGCCTGGAATGTAAACTGCTCTGATTAAGATTCATATTTGACCATGACAGAAAGCTAATTCCAGCATTCCATTCCATGCTAGTCTGTCAGTAGTGGAGCAAGTGTTACAGCACTTTGGGCACAGTGGAAAGCTCCTTGGCAGTTTATGCGGCGACATGGGGGCTTTTGCCATTTTCCCCCACTCCAAGTAAACAAGACATGTCCTCCCATCTGACCACCCTCCAACCCACCTGAACAATAAAGTATCCATATGCATTGATGTTGTTGATGTAACTCTTCCAAGGAGAGCCAGAGAAACCACAAAATGACTGATCAACATCATGCCTAGCAAAGGCATTACAAGCAGAGCTGACACCACAAGAGAAGGGCGTTAAATGCTTCTAGCCTGGCTGGAGATAACCTTGCCTTCATTTTGAGTGAGCTAATATGCATATGTTAAATTAGCAAATGTGAGGAAAGAGGTAAGCTGTTTTCCCAATTTATGGCAAACCCTAACAGAGACAGGTGTCTTACCAGCTCTGCTGTCTGAAGCACTGCACTCTCTCTGAGGGTCAACATCACAATCAGGTCATCCAGATAAAACAGCACTTTCATGCCCTTCCTTTTTTTAAGAGCCATTTCCACCCTCTTAGAAAATGTGCGAGGGAGCCAGAGAACCAAAAGGCAAACAATTGAGCTGAAACTGGAGTCCCTTATATGAGAACTGCAGGAACTTCTTGAGTTTTGGGATGACTTGCACATGAAAGCAAGCATCTTTTAGATTGACTGGCATGAATGTAGCAGCTCTACAGGATTGTTTTGAATGCACAGACTGGCAGATGTTCAAAGATGCTGCTACTCAGGAGAACCATATCGACCTTGAACAATACAC
>JAQNCA010058292.1:0-11293 GCA_029783725.1 Acanthurus tractus | reverse complement strand
TGAACCCCCCCACTCCCACCTCTCCTGTCTCTTCCCAGCTTTCATTATCAATGAAAGCAAATATTAAAAAAAAAAAAAAAGTCTGTCTCCAAACCGGGGTTATTGGCTCAGACTTGGGACGGCTCCCCTAGAGGCAAAAATGAAATGAAACCCCTTATTTCCACTCGCTGAGCCTTTAACCCGCTTCCCAAGTCAAATTAAATGAACATCGTGTGTGAAATCACTTAAGTGCTTCTGATGCAACTCACTACAATCTTTTTTTTTTTTTTGCAAGCATAGTTTCAGTTCCATGTGGTGAACATATTCTAAGATATAAAAACATTGAAAATATAATTTATGTCATGTTGCATCGAAATTAAAAGCTAAATTTGAGATGTATTGATTTTGTGGTTGAGTTTAATGTAAGTCATTGACTGAGAAACTCTTTTTCATGTTATTGAACTCCTGAAAACTATGTATTAGCTAACACACACACACACACAAATAGCTTTCTATCCAATTAGGGGGGAGAATTTTCTTTTTAGTCCATTTCCACTGTTACACATTGTAAGCCACGTGTTAATGCAACCCAGCAGCTCTGCATCTCGGTGACAGAGACGTACTTTTTCCTCACACATAAACATAAAGTTGCACATGAAGCTCAAGTTGCAATGACTCACTTTTTCTTCGTCTTTCATTGCTTTTATTGCACCATGTCGGTGCAACACTGGTGGCCAAGCTGCTGCTGCTGAGTTTAACCGCTATGTTTTATGTTTAGACCTCTGTGAATGAGTGAAGGAATGGAGTGAAGCTTGAACATCCACTACAGTACTTCACCAGTGCCCCCTTGTGGTTATTATGAGATAATGCACTGATAGAACTGTAGAAAAAGGAGAGGAACCTGCAAGAAACAGTGGATTTGCTATCAGAATAATTAGTCGATTTAGTAAATTATATGCAATAAATGTTAATATAACGGATGCAGGTAAATGTGTCACCTGCTTGAATTACTTTACTTCTTTACTTTTTTGTTTCAGGTTCCAGCAGAAGTGATGAGGTCGGACTTACACATCATTTCTTTTCTTTTTTTGTCTGCATTTGTTCTCATAGTTTGAGGCCACATTGGGTAACAACTTTTTCTATGAGATTGATGCACTTTTGGTCTTGCAGCCAAAATTTTTATTCTTTTTTGGTACGTGCTCGTGACCATCACCTGCCCTCATTGGATACTGGACAATCAGACTTTATTAAATGAGGTTTCCTGTTGTAGGCCAGAGAGGGCAGTGTTGCACCACAGTGAATTGGGGGGACACTAGAGAGAGGCAGGACATAGCTAATGGAGGGGAAAGGAGAAGAAGAAAAAAAAATTAACAAATTAGTTTGTAGATAGATGAATGATAGATAGAAATAAGAAAAAAGGAAAATTGAAAGTAGCAGGGAGGATTAAGACAGGCAGTGCTGCAAGTATGAGGTGGAGCGGGGATAGCTGTGTTGTTCTTAACATTCACAACCAGATAGAGACAGTATAAGAAACTGTTTTGGTCACCAGAAATGCGGGTTTGAAAGAAATGGCCCAGTGGAGGGCAAGAGTCAAGGTAGAGCAAATAGTGCATATTAGGGATAGGTTTAAGGAGTGGCTCAGCACTTTATGGCGGCTACCATTAGTTTCTTTATGATGTGTCCCTGCGGGAGCTGATAGATCAATGTCAGCACGCATGCAAGCATTCACCACACATGCATGGGGAACTATTACCAGAGTGTACAGAGTTGTTGCCCAGACTCAGTGGGTCAAGAAGGGTTCAAGCCTCCACCTGAGGACACGGGAGCAACCAAGACACCACGCCCAAGCAGCCACCAAAGCCACCAGGCACACCGCAGGCCAAGGTACTGTTTCTTAAAACTGTGAAGAAAAGTGACCAGCTTTTCAAAAAGCATTTCATAACGTGATTGAGGAGAAAAGTTTCAGTGTTTCAGTAAAGGAACTGACTCAGCACACAAACACAAAGAGGAAGGACAAGAAGAACCAGCAAATCCTTATCCATCCCTGCTTCTGGGTGTGCCCTCCTTCACATCCAGGTTTATATTGAGCAGCCGTTAGAAATAATTATTTACTCTTGGCAAGTCTCAACGTTGTGCCACACCTGTGCACGGCACCATTAAATTCAATCATGTGCATTCTTTGTTTTAGTCCATCAACTGAAAGGCTACCTGCACGTTTTATAATATCATGATGCACTTACACAAGATGCAGCCGATTAAGTCTCTCCTTCCTCAAGGTTAATATGAAAATCACAGAATAAATAAATGAAGCATGAATAAATAAAAGCAGGAGCGTCACAATTTTCACTTAAATTTAAGCACTTTTGATGTGGCTTACATTGTTTTTACTTCTCACATCACCATCAAGGTCTTTTACACTGACAAAAGCTGTACGCAAGTTAACTATAAGATCTTCAGTAAGGAACCAAAAAAGGAAGGAAGAAACGTGTGGTTCATAACACAGGTAGAGGAATGAAACTGTGTACAACTGATGCAAGTTCACACTTCTGCAACACTGTTCGTATACATCAAAATTAAACGGTCCTTTATTGATCCTCCAGCAGGGATAATTGGGTGCTACAGCAACACAAAGACGGAAATAAGTGCAGATAAAGAAACTTGAGAAAATAAGCATGTTGTGTTGATTTTTCAATGATAATTAATTATGAATTATTGATTATTATTAAGTTTAAATCCATGATTCTTGTAAAAATTTAACCTTAATTTTAACTAAGCACATACAAAAATATGTGAGATCTGTAAAGAGAAACCATACATGGTTCGACAGAGATGCTGAAAAAATTTCAGAAAGAGAGGAATGTTGAAAGACAGGAAGGTTTCGGATAGACTGAATGACTGTTGTAAAAATTGAGACTTTGGGCTCCGAGGTATGTTTTGTGCACGGAGAAAACATCCTGAAGTAGTTTTTATTTCAAAAGAAGTGCAGGAAGTTTAAAATTTACAAAGAGAATTTCAAAATATAAGTTCCAGTGTTGTCAACCTTACTTCAGACTTAATAAGAGGTTTAGAAGGACAGTCTTTGTCACTTTTATGAGATAATGAGGTAGTAAAGAACAAAGGATGTCGCACCTGTTGTCAATATGAACTTGCCAAGAAGATTCTTTATAAACGTCTCTGTTTATCTATTGTTCCTTGTTTTTTTGGCCTAAAAATAAATGTCAAATTAAGCCTCTGTGAAGTTATGTGTTGCCACAGCTAAAAGTTATTTAAATTGTTCATACATTTTTGATCATTCAACGCAATGTTGAAGAAACCTACTGAAAAAAACCTTTACAAGCTCAGAAATCTAACGGTGAGAGTTCCAAATGCTTTGTTTGATGGTTTAAAACTGAACCATTTTCACTACAAAATTATTTGAAAGCTTTAAAACTAAGCAAATCCTCATATTTGAAACAAGCCAGTAAAATGTCTCCTTGATTACTTCCTAATGTAACAGCTTGGCATTGGGTGCGGCGTTATTGAGAACTGCAAACAAAGGATCCGTGTTTGTCCGTCTCAGGATGACAGGAACGCAAATAAGTATATGTGAAGACACACTTTTTAGCACTTAAGCAATATTGTAATTCAAATCCTAACATAATTTTAACTGGATGGAAAGAGAACAGGGTAGGACTTACGACGATATTTGTGACCAGGCACAATTTGGCTGCAGAAAGTAGTCAAATTGAGACTTTTTGTCTTAAAATTAACCGAGTGCTGTAACTAATGTGTTGCAGGAGATTTAAAGATTGAAAGAGAATTGTGGGAAATCTGGGCTTTAGAGTGTTCTATTAGGTAATATTGTATAATGTGTTTATCCTATTTAGGTATTACATAAAAAAAGAAAGAAATCACCAGTTATATGATATTGCATCATTTTGAGTTGTGCTTGAGTGAGTCACCATACTTAACCATACAATTGTCTTGAGTCAAAACACGGGCTTAATCTTCTAAATGTAAATGTCACTGAGGAGCACCTGCCCAATCCCAGCTATGCAAAACCTGTAAAAGGGAAAAGACTGCGGCTCAGCAGCTGCTCCACCCTGCTCGGCTTCTCTTGGCTTCAAGGACTAAGCAGAATCCAGTGTTGACATAAACAACAGAACAGAGCATTAGATCAACAAAACCTCTCCCCAACCACCATCATATTCCTGCCATGAGCAACATGTTCACAGTGGAAGGAGGAGGTGCAAGGGGAGGAGGGGAGGAGAAGGGACAACTTCTGGTGAGTGGCTAGAAAGAATGTTGTTAGGTTTCTGTTTGACTTTTTTTTTTTTTGAAACAGGCTTGTCTTGAAGCTTAATTTGCCGAAGGAGTTTTGGTTCCAAAATAAAAATATAATCCTGTCAGACAGAGAGTCAGCACCGCACCTTGTAGCCACAGATTCACTGGAATCGACCCACACCTTAATCGAGTGTGAGAATCTTTGAGTAAAAGGAAAAGAAAAAGGCTAAAACCTAATATGTCACTCATCAGCTGTGTTGGACTTAATAGGTTGTAGCAGCAATAGCATATGGATATCAGTTTCCAGCCAACTTTATTAGTAAATGATAGGTAATTCTATTAATCTTTTCTTTTTTTTTCTTTTTTTTTGACTGATTTCTGAACTTAATGGTGACAACATCAGCCAAGCATCTATACTCACTGATTCTCAACCACCGACAGCATTTTATGTCCAATGTGTTGGGCCAAGCAGTGGACAACTGCAATGTAGGTCATAAAGGCTATGTATTGTAGGAAGAGTTTACACTAAATTGAAAAAAGACTCAAATAGAAATAATAATAATAACAATAATAATAATAAGAAGAAGAAGAAGTAGAAGAAGAAGAAGAAGAAGAAGAAGAAGGTTTCTGTTCTGTGATACAAATTGCTACGAAAAACCAGAGAAGTAGCGCATAAAAAAAATGTTGAATGGCACGAACTTGAACTAACATTACTAGCTGCATGTAGCGTTACTGTTCACGAGCTACAACAATTACAGTAATTGTGTCCACAATTGGACACGAGCATGCTAACATTCTATGAAAATTTCCCTTTCTACTCTAATATAAATGGTAATGAATTGTTTACAGTCAAAACAGTAACTGTAAAAGTAAAGTCTAACTTCTCACCTTTCCAGCGATATAACGTTTTCATTATTTCCTTTTGGGCTGTGTTCATCAGAGTTGTTTAAAAAGCGCTAACACCGCTGTTTTGGCCGTTTGCTACTATGGCCCATAACCGGACAAAAATTACTTCCTCCAAAATAAAATACTGTGTACTCATAAGAATACAGTGTCTTAGTAGTACAGCTAAAATAATCACATAAACTTCCGTTGGGACGATCGTAGCCTGAATGCGATATTAGTGTTCTTACTGCTTGCTCTTATCACAATCACTTTAATGTTGTAATTAGACATTTAAATGTTTATGTAAACACATGAAATTTGACATGTTGATTACTAAACATGTATAAAATACATCAACTGACGTTTAACCAGCGATTGCCCAATGGTTATGACGGGACAATACAGTAAGTCTGTCTTGGCCAAAGTGTCAGATTATGGCCCAAAGTAGCATGCTAGTGTCCAGTTGTGGACACATATATGCTAATTTAGCTAGTTGCCCTTAAATTGTCGCCTTGGCTTGAACTTTTTATTCCCCGAACAAATTTATTCTACACAAAATTTTTTTTTTTACCTGCAAATGACCCAGGTTATGTAGTTGTTTTGTTAGTTAAATGTGACCTATTTGCTTTCTGGACATTGTAGTTAGCTACCTAGTTGGCTAAAATGTTAGCTAGGCTATGATATGGCTGCTACTGTAATTAGCCATAACATTAGCTTCAATTACTATAATCAAAAAAACAGTGCACTGCAAAGTTTCTATTTTTTTACTGGTTTATTGCACTATTTATTCATATTTTTTTGGCAAATTAAGTGATTTACCTGGTATGGAGTTGTGTAAAACTCCCTGCCAGGTGTGCTTGTTGAACTCTTCTTAGATTCTATGCATTAAAGGAATGTTTTAAGCAGTCACTTACCAAACTGACATAACAGCAGTAAGTAAAAGTGTTACTGTGGAAGTTGTAATGCACCAAATCATCGTACTGAAGCTTTTGTATTTATGCCATATGTTAATAGACTATACAGAGTGTATATTTTTAAACTAAAAAAAATAATGAATGGTTGTTAGTTATTATTTTGCTTCCAAATTGCACATTACTGTGCACTTTCCGAATGCTGCAAAGCTATTTTGGGCAGATTCTTAACTTATGATACACTCGTTGGTTATACAATAAAAAAGTGAATTTGACTTTAAATTTATTAATGCAACAAATACACTCAGTTTGGATCAAAAATTTATTTCAAAAATATGTGAAAAAATATAATTGTCACATATGCAGTGTGCAAAATCAGTTGTAGCTGTATATGGTTTCAAACCGAGCAGTCTCAATGTGCCACTGCTCATTTACATGTGCACCTGCTCATAGTGCACACATGAAAATATCAGCCAATGAAGGCTTCATTGCAAGAAAAAAAACATTGTTATGATAAACAATATGTACATTCACTCCAAAAAGATATAATAATAATAATAATAACATTGAAAAACACACATTTCTGCCATATGCTGGCATCATTATGAGTGAAACAGGAGAAAAACTTTCATTCTTTGGTCCTATGGTGTGTGTCAAAAGTTACACAAGACATAAATGTAAATCAACAGTGACACACAAGGTAAAATATTTATGGTCCTTCATCAAGGCATTATTTTCTGTTATAATTGACAATAAATAGATCTACGACGCCTTAAAATTTTGACAATTCACTTTGACATAAATGCACTACTTAAATTTACCAACAATTTTCTCAGCATTATAGTAAAATAAAATACTGTTTGAATGGAATACCAATTTTTACATTATTAATGTGGGCTTTAGTGTAACCAGACCCTAAACCCAGAAATTTTATAAAGAATGACGTCTTACAGTGAAAATCATGTACTGGTTGAATTAACTTGGATTTGATTTTTAAATATGCTAAATAGGACTTGTTGGAATTGTACTTTCTAGCCATTCATAAACCACCTGTGAGATGTTAACAAGTAAAAGAATAAGTAAGTTATGGTTTTCTTGTCTTGACTCATAGGGATTTCAGTTTCCTCATAGCAAGGCCGAACTCAGCACACCCACAGTGATCAGCAGAGCTAGAGGGGAGACCGGGAAAGGTAAAAGGGAAAATGTTTTAGACATTATACAAACATGTTGTTCCTTGCTCTATCTAGACATATTTGCTCTCTTGAGGAAAATCTCTTCAACTTACCCTGCGTCAGCAATTGCTGGGGTGCAATGGCGGGGCTACTGCTTGTGGTACTTGCTGGAGTGGTACCTGCTGGATTGGCACCTGCTGGAGCGTTCGTGGTAGCATTGGCATTATTCAAATTGGTGATAGTAGCGTTGGGATTTGCAAGATTGACAACAGCGCTCCTGAATTGGACATTTGGTGATCCCAGGGTTCCAGAGGCTGAAAACACAAGTAAAAGATAGCAAGATCATTATTATGTTTTTGGCACACTCGAAAAAACTCTTAACTTATTTTTCATGGAAATGTTTGCGACACTGAACTTGAAATGTTGAAAGTGCATTTGATGCATGGGTGAATGTGTACTTTATCTCTGATATGTTTGCTTACTGCTGTTGAAAGGTCCAGAGGAGATTCCGAGAGCAAAGTTTTCTGCTCTGGCCGTTTGCTCTGGTAGAGTGGCACTAAACGTACACTGGATTCTGTTCCCATTGACCCTGCCTTTTACGTTGTTCACACTCAGCTGGAGAGAGATCACAAATGACAAGGAGGACAATGAGTTGACAGCACTGTTTTTATGCAACAAATATTTATTTCATGCAGATGGTGATTTGAATTAATGTTTGTCTTTAAATTGCTTAAGCAGCTCCAAGGTTATGCATAGAATTTGTGTTCAGTAGTTGGCGTGTAACATGGAAAAAAATTTATTACAGACATGCTATTAAATAAGGGTTAAACAACATCAGATCAGCTCTTTCCTCTTCTGTTAACTTTAATCTTTTACACAGAATTGTGTATTTTTGTGCAGTTTTAGATGGCAGGTCATTTGGGTTATGAGTGCACCTGTAGCTGCATTAATATCTTTTTCTCATTGAGTTTACATAAAGTTTTTTGGGGAGGAACTCACGTTTTTTAGGTTCAGCTGACCATTGTCCAGGAGAGCACTGAAGAACTGGATTGTACCGTTATTATTTGCACAGATATAGGTCGAGTCATTACCTCCCTGCAGTGCAAAAGCAGAAATGGTAAATAAAACCTGCTGACACATATGACTTCAAACAAACAGTACTACTGGCTATGAGATCAAACTTGGTGGTATTTTGATCTGTGAGCAAGTGGCAGAACTTGACATACCAGTTGTGTGTCAGTTGACACACTGGCAGCGAGATAGCCATCTGATTCTCCAGAGAGGCTGAATCCAAAGTTTCGACCACTTTCTTGCCTAGTAGCTACAAAGAAACATTCTCCAGCTACGTTGGGGTCGCAAGAATCAGGCTGAGATCCACAGAGCTGTTGAGTCCCACATCCTGTGTTAGTTATATTTTCCTGCAAGAGAGACGAGAAACATTCAAGTTAGTAAGACACTGAGATGAAAGGATTCCACCCTTCTAACAAATTTTACTTTTCTATCTTTTGTGTCTTAAATGTGCTCTGTTGTCATTGTAAAGGATTTTTCAATTAAGTTTTAAGAGTACTGTCAGATTGAAATCAATTGTCATAGTCTGTTATTAAATTACGCCTTTTCTGTTTTATTGTGTTTGGCTTTTATCTCTTTTATAATTTGTTGCATTACTCACCACAAGAGCTACCACTGTGTTGTTGAATTCCAGCGGGGGTGTTGCTGGAGTGGTAGCACTGGCATTATTCAAATTGGTGATAGTAGCGTTGGGATTTGCAAGATTGGTAGGAGAGCCCCTGAATTGGACAGTTGGTGATCCCAGGTCTCCAGAGGCTGAAAAACACAAGTAAAAGATAGCAAGATCATTATTATGTTTTTGGTACACTCAAAAAACCTATAACGTATTTTTCGTTGAAGTGTTTGTGACATTGAACTTTGTTGACTGTTGAGAGTGCATTTGATGCATGGGTGAATGTGTACTTTATCTCTGATATGTTAGCTTACTGCTGTTGAAAGGTCCAGTGGAGACTCTGAGAGCAAAGGTTTCTTCTGTGGCTCTTCCTCTTCCGCTCTGGCCATCTGGTAGAGTGGCACTAAATGTACACTGGATTCTGTTCCCATTGACCCTGCCTTTTACGTTGTTCACACTCAGCTGGAGAGAGATCACAAATGACAAGGAGGACAATGAGTTGACAGCACTGTTTTAATGCAACAAATATTTATTTCATGCAGATGGTGATTTGAATTAATGTGTAACATGGAAAAAATGTATTACAGACATACTATTAAATAAGGGTTCAAACTTACATTTGTTAGAGTCAGCTGACCATTGTTCAGGAGAGCGCCAAAGAACTGGATTGTACCGTTATTATTTGCACAGATATAGGTCGTGTCATTACCTGCCTGCAGTGCAAAAGCGGAAATGGTAAATAAAACCTGCTGACACATATGACTTCAAACAAACAGTACTACTGGCTATGGGATCAAACTTGGTGGTATTTTGATCTGTGAGCAAGTGGCAGAACTTGACATACCAGTTCGCTACCAGTTGACAGGGTGGCAGCAAGGTAGCCATCTGATTCTCCAGAGAGGCCGAATCCAAAGTTTCGACCATTTTCTCGCCTAGCAGCTACAAAGAAACATTCTCCAGGTACATTGGGGTTGCAAGAAGCCGGCTGAGATCCACAGAGCTGTTCAGTCCCACATCCTGCGTTAGTTATATTTTCCTACAAGAGAGACAGGAAACATTCAAGTTAGTAAGACCCTGAGATGATAGGATTCCTCACTTTTAACAAATCTTAAACGTGCTCTGTTGTCATTGTAAAGGATTTTTCAATTAAGTTCTTAAGAGTACTGTCAGATTGACATCCATTGTCATAGTCTGTTAATAAATTGCCACTGTTTTATTTTGTTTGATTTTTCTCTCTTTTATAATTTGTAGCATTACTCACCACAAGAGCTACCACTGTGTTGTTGGGTTTCAGTGGGGGCACTGTTGGTGGTGCCATTGTCATATTAGGTGCTGTCATGTTTGGTGCTGTCATGTTAGATGCTGTCATGTTAGATGCTGTCATGTTATGTGCTGTCATGTTTGGTGCTGTCATGTTTGATGCTGTCATGTTATGTGCTGTCATGTTTGGTGCTGTCATGTTTGATGCTGTCATGTTATGTGCTGTCATGTTAGATGCTGTCATGTTAGATGCTGTCATGTTAGATGTTGCCATGTTGAGAGGTGTGCTCGCGTCCGGATCCATTGTTGTGCTTTGAGCATAGCTGCCCATGAACATCCAGGACAGAGTTACAAACACAGTAGTGAGGACCAGTCTTTTGTCCATACCTAGAGTAGGTAGGGTAAGATTATTTGATTAGATAATATAATGGCAGACCTTATCTATATTCAGTTATAAGGTACAGAAATTGCACCTTGCAAGCTGCAAGAAAATATTTCATTGCAAAACATTTTTTAAACATTAAACAAAATCACCTAATCTGTAATTGACTTTTTTTCACAGCGCTGTTTTAGGGTGAGCTACTCTATTTTGAGGTTTTGGAGCAGAACAAACAGAAGATGTTACTAAAGAAGAGCCTTGTGTAATGATGATGCCATTACTTACATTTGAGGTGTGACATATTACCACAGAAAAAACAACATTTAGTGTAATGCAAATATTAACCAATGTGTAAGCTAATAATCTTGTAATTTTCAGTGTCTGAAAGTAATTCCATTTACACAGGAAGGCAGATAACTTAACCCTCACTTTTTTGGGAATGCTGTTTACATACAATTTACATAATTTCTACTAAAAGCTTATAGTACTCAGTTACTTATTGACACTTATTATAATTTTTATACATAACAGCTCTAGGTAATTTTTTTTTTAATTTAAGCTTACTGTTGGCTTTTAGAAATTACAAAGAAAAACCAACAACTAACATCAGATGTTTACAAAACAGTGACTAACAAACCTGAAGAGGATCCAAAGTAAACCCCACGCTCTTAATGAAACATCCTGTTATAATGTCTGTGAAGACGTTTCGCCTCTAATCCAAGGGGCTTCATCAGTTCATGCTTGTCAGACAGGCCCAGTCTGA
>JAQNCA010057595.1:0-11345 GCA_029783725.1 Acanthurus tractus | reverse complement strand
TAGATAGATAGATAGATAGATAGATAGATAGATAGATAGATAGATAGATAGATAGATAGATAGATACTGTCTGTCGCAAACATTTAATCAAAACAAATTATTATTAATTTCCTGCTGTCTTGGGCACACAGAAATAATGTTGGTGTTAAGGTCAGCAACTAGACTTCCAGAGGCTTTTGTTATCAAAGAAACATCTTGACAAAACAATGCTGTCTCTAAGGCTTGATTGCATTTTTGGTCTGTGGGCTTCAGAAACACCTGTTAAGTTAACCTTTTAACTGCACTTTATCTTGGCACCTCAGTTGCACATTGTGTGTGTGGATCACATGCTTGTCTTTGAATCATCATCAGTGAGTGCAATGTCCAACTCTAAAAGTCAAGCCATTTCAAAGAGAACTGCTCCTCCATCTGCCATATGGAATGGTAATAGGTTTTCAGTGGAAATGTTGGCAGGAATAATAGCCAAAGAAAGAAGGTTTACTTTCAACAATGGCGTACCATTTGAGCCACATCAAAACCAAATCTTTGTTGTCAGTTACCTATGCATTGCCAAGCTGGCACTTCAGAGCAGCACTATGTATCAAAAATGTCTACTTTTTTGTGACCTACATCCAGGCAAGCCCATTCTTCTTATCCAGTAACTGAGGAATTTTAATTACAACTTACTTTGTTATGTGGCACAGTGCTATATAGAGACAATACCTTTATTTATAGCAGATACAAGTTGCAATGTATTCTATATCCTTATTTCACATTTACATCAAAGTCACTAAAGACAAAGTCACACAAAATCACAGTGGCTAGTATTAAAGTAGCTATCGCCTAACTGAAAACATTTGTGAAAATTTTTTACCCACTGAGTAGACATGTAAACCAGGTGAAAAACAACTCTTTCTCTGAATTGCCCACTTTAAATGTGAAGCATCATTCACTTTGTGAGCTACTCCACTTTCTTTATACCTTTATATATTGTACATTTTTTCTTGCTGTTTGAATGTGTTAATGTGTGTGTTTGTGCAACTGTGAGTGTGTGAAGGGACAGTGCAAAACCACGGTGCACCAAATGTATATTCACCATCAGACTTTAACACATCCACATTTGTAACTTTATTTTCATTAAATATTTACTGGACATGATAAATCATGAGTTATCAATTTTCTTTAGTTATTTTTATTTCAGCACATTACTTCATCTCAGGTTCAGGCAGGCATGACTGATCCATATGCAGATGACCAACCCACGAGGGGCAAGTACAAGTGCGTTGCTGCCAGAACCCAATGCCACATACCCACCACCAGGCAGTCCAAACAAAGCTTGAGGGCCCCCAATCTTCTAGAACACTCTGCATCCCCCCACATTGCTTCCCAGCAGCTCAGACCCACAGCCATACAGGGACAGCCCACCCCAGTGGTTCACCAGATACCCATAGCAACAAGGATCCACTGCCATCAGCTGAGGATTGGATTTGAATCACGTGTCACCAAAGCATTTTTATTTACCAATTTTTTTTACTTGTGGTAACCTATTTAAATTTAGGAGTGAGACAGTTCTTTTGATGGACTCACAGTTGCTGATAACACTAAATTTAAATGATCTAAATTTATATAAAGCTTTTACGAGTCTTTTCTTGTATACTTTTCTAGTTTCTAGTAATGGCGGGTGACTTCTTCAGAAAATGACAACCTGTGAATTAGGAACTCATACACCCAACCTTGCACATGTCCAACATGGAACAACCTACTCAACCCCAACCTCTGATAGGGAGCTTTTAATTGGATTTTGAATCATGGTGTACTGTTTTGAAAACTGATTTTTGCATACTGTAGTTCAAGGTTAAAGGGTCAGTCGTACTGCTGCACTTCTCTCCTTTGGTAAAACATTTTAAGCATTTTGCACATTTAGCTACACCTTAATCAGAGATGTCATAGGGTGGGTTCTTTTTTCCAACAAGTGATCTGAAACATTTGTTGTGACAGCACTGATTGGGGGTTTAACAGAATTGCAACTTGCTGGGTAGTTTAGATATACAGAGAGCAGTGCAGCAGATTTTATTATTTTGTACATGGAGGCACAAACAGAGAGCATCCATTTTGTGTAAGAATGCTGATATCTGTATAAGGTTATACTTAGATATATTAAACCATGTTTTCGAACCATGTGTTTCACACACACACACACAAATAGGTAAAATTATTTTTTATACAATGAGTCCCCAGAAACTGCTACTAGCCTCCCATTTTAAGTCAAACTGCAAAACACAAAAGGTGAAATCAATTTAATTGAAGAACAGAAAGAAAGACAATAATAGGTGATTCAGTTTTAACATGATTTTTTTCATAAAGTTGTAAGATCTTCTCTTTATAAATCATCTTTTTCGGAAGAACTAGGCTAAAAATGTCTCAGTTTTAGACTTGGACTGACACAGCGTATCCTAAAGACAATATCAAGTATTTATAAGGAAATGAACATACAATATGTATGATGAGTAATGCATTTTGATTCACTTTTTGCGTTTAATATTATGTTATCACTTAAAATGAACTCAAACACAAGATAGTTCATATCTCCTATTCATGATTGTTGTTTGTGTAAGGGTCCCAGACCAAGACTATTTTACATCAGGGTTTAAAAGAGAGAAAAAAATAATTTATAATATAATTTACAATAATTTAACACTTGCCGCAAATTATGTGCGCAAGGTTGGTTCGGTAAAAAAATACTGCCTTGGCAGCGCAAAAAAAGGCAACACAATCAGTGAAGTTGATGTTTAAGTTGTTTTTGTTTATAGTAGCGTGCTCAACCTTATTTGAACCCTCTGAATCAAAACTTCCTCTTCGCTAGAGCCTGCTTAGTGAAGAGAGGATGGCTGCTGTTTTTTGAAGAGGTTTTTTTTCTGCATATAGAAGAGAGAGAATTTCAGGATGGGGGTGTTGAAGAAAAAAGAAAACTAGGTCACCGTTTTTACTATGATCTTTTTTCTCCCCTCATTGTTGCTGAGCAGCTTTATATCCCCTGCTGTGACGTAAAAACCAGCAAATCCTATTGGCCAAAAACAGGGGGGCACGCTGCAGGTGTAGTGGATGTGGGTATTGGATGCTTTAGACAGACAGACATGATTGGAGCAAAGACAGGAAGAGGGTGGGGGTGTGGTTGCAGAGAGGAGTGAGGCAGGGGTGACGCTCCCCTCCTGCTGGGTTACTATGGCACCCAGGGGAGAGTGCTGGGGGTATAGAAGAGGGTGTGTGTATAAACAGCATGTATTATCGTTCACACAGTTGAAAAACTAGGAAAATGGTAATTTATCTTGGATTGTGTTGACAGGAGAGACAAGTGATTGGATATGAAAAGATGAAAAGGGAAAGAGAGTGATTGGAGAAAGAAAGAAAAATGAGGGCGTGCAGACCGATACCATCTTTGCCTTAGCAGCAGGAGTTGTGCGTGTGTGTGTGTACAGAATTCCGCATGCCCAGTACCCCAATGGAAACCACTCATCATTCTCATCTTGCCAAAACATGCCCTAAAGCTTTTGTCTTAAAGAACAGCTCAACATGACATTTACAGCTGAGCATTGTCATCCTTTATTTAAAGGACAGTTTTTATGGAACAGCACAGAAATTAAAAACATTCCTAACCTATGCACTGATTGATGTGATACAATAATTAGTCGATCAAATGGGACATATATAAACCCAGTTGCCCTAGAAATGTATTTTTTTGATTATGCAAATTTGAAATTCAAATACAATGCCATTGCTCAGTTCCAATTCATGGAAACCGTGAGGCATCTGTTACAGATATTTGCTTTTTGAAAAAAACAACAACAACAAAAAAAAGATATCCACAATCCTATAAAAACCTTAGCCAAATATCTAAAATATTTCCCATTACCATATTTTGTAGGTCAATTCTTTTTTTTTAATTTCTTGGCCACTTAGTGCAATAAATGTCCAGGTATGCAGATGTCAGAAAGTAAGTAGGGTGTGGACTCATATTTTAAGCTTTACTTCCTCATTATTTACACATTTACCTCCTTAATTTCGTCATTAAAATCCAGTTGAAACAAATATAGATGCCTCTAAGGAGATAATACCTGAAAGTGTGCATTGCTATACTTTTTTTGAGCATTTATCACATCTTGCTCTCTTGCTATATCTATATCTATATCTATAGGTACATATGTATGTGTATAAATACACACACACACACACACCCACCCACACACACAGAAAGTGTCCTCAGATCCTTCGCCATACCTTAATCTTTTTTCTCCTCTGGACAGTATTTATTTACCTTGGATTTTTGTAAGTTCTTGACAAAATCCTTCCTGTTATTCCTGCCTATCCTTGGATAAAAGTCATTTACAGCATGCCAAAAATTATGATTAAGATTTTAACAGCCTTAGCTACATAGAAGTAATCTAAAAGGGTTTTCTTAATACCAAGTTTATGTAAGTTATGACTTTGGCCTTCAAAGATTTTTGATTTAAGAAGATTTCAGGATTTACATACAATAAATTCAAAACTTTTATAATCGTATGTCATAAATATGATCTGTGATACAGTCGTTTTTTTCTTTTTTTTTACTATACATTTTTTCGCATATTTGTCTCTGTAATTATCATAGGAAAACTGTTCAATATCATTTAAAGAGGTCTTGCCCAGCCGCTGACTGTCCTGCTTGAAGACTCCTTGTATTTTCTCATACTAGAATGTCTTAATCCTTGAGTTATTGCAATCCTTTGAATATTTAAATCATATCTTAACCATAATTTGATATCTAGTTTGAGGTTACTACATCTCACAAAGAACATGGCAAAAAAACACAACACCATCAAAACCCCAGTGTTATCTCCAGAGGTCAGTCTTAGAAAGAGAGATCAGTGGGTTAGTGAGCCCACGTTGGGCTTAACCGTTGCTTTTCAAGGACTACATCGGCAACTGGTTCTCAGCAAAGCAGATCTCCCTGGTTACTAAAACTGCATGTTGAACATGTCTTGATACAGAAAAAAGTTCAGCCTCCCTTTTAAAAAATAAACAGGATACTGGATAGATTTTTTTTTTCATTATCTCAGTAACTTCTGGAAACTTCAGGTAAATTATTTAAAATAAA
The DNA here is from genome assembly GCA_029783725.1 of Acanthurus tractus. Lineage (NCBI taxonomy): Eukaryota > Metazoa > Chordata > Actinopteri > Acanthuriformes > Acanthuridae > Acanthurus > Acanthurus tractus. The sequence continues at coordinate 6,235 of JAQNCA010057595.1, read as the reverse complement.
AAAAACAAGATATATTTAGGAATGCCCTACAGTTATCATACAACAAGAGATCCAAAGAAACACTTAATTGTCTAATGATTTACAAATTAACACTGCATATCAAAAATCTTCTCCATCCTTGGAAGAAAGCGGGTAGAAAAACCAATGTAATACTGCTCTTTATCTCGTCCATAACTAGCATTGATAACATATGCTTAAATTATCCAAGATATAGACTTACTTACTTGTGTAACGAATCCACCATCAGTGATTTTAATTTTGCATTTCTCTGCTCACCCTTTTATAAAAATCTTTACAAATGCCATCTCATTTAAGGAAAACAATACTTTATTTTAACTTTGGCACTTGTGCTGGGTCTGTGTGCCGAGGGGCGGGGGGGCTGAGAATGAAGGTGGAATGGAGGTGTGTCCTGGTGCATTTGCTATCGTACACCTGGCGGACTGAGTTCAAATGAGCCAGGAGTTTAGACCAGCCAAAGCCTGGTCTAAACAGAGGCGCAGATGTAAAACAACATTTATTTGATCAGAAAAACAAGAATCAAATAATAATTATCTATAACATGAACCCTGGGCAAAGAGTTCTGACTCCTCACCCCTGAATTGCCTTTCTTTTAAATTCAATATCAACAAGCAGCTGGAAGAAAAACAGTCTGTCAACCATTAAATACCACATGTATTCTATTCACAAAATGAATTTAACTTTTAAATGTGTGCCTGCCTGCATACATGCATGCGTGCGTGCGGGCCTATGTACGCTTTGTCTGTGCAGGCAAAAATATATTGTAGAAAAAGATATGACAAAATATGAAAATGTTTGCTTTCTAACCCCTTGACTTAAGGGGGAATTAGCTGACAGCTGTCTGACACAATACATTCATTGAGTGTTGTACCCGTCCAGCCGAATAAACAAATGAATGAATGAATAAATGAATGAATGAATAACCTTTGTAGCTCAGCTGTTTGTGCCGGTTGTACAATAGCAGTACACCCGTGCCACTGGCAGAACCAGTCTTTAAAGGGAATGAGAGTGGATTCTCCGATTGGTTCATGTATTTTTGGCCAGAAAAACACCCATGAAACACCTTTGAATTGATGAGATGATTCCACACAGCTGATAGGACTACCGCCTGTGCGCCTGTGGCAGGATTTCTCTGCCGCTCCTGGAACAAAGTGACAAAGGTTGACCTGGAAACTCCCCTGAATAAATTAAAACTTTCCCCGCCTAGTGCGCCATTGGCTCATGGCGGAAAGTGTACAATAGGGCCCTCTGAGTGTAACTACTAATAAAACTGAAGACAACTGATCTTACTTACTAGTGCCTCCCAAATTTCACATGAATATTTCACATAAACAGTATTCTATTTGAATTACCTTCCCCAGGTTAGCAGCTTTTTCCCTACATTGAAAAAAAATGGCTGATGCCCAGTGTATGCAAGCAGAATATGTGCCTGTCATCAAGGCTATTCATATGAGCGGAATATCTAAATAAGATCAGTTTTATAACATGGGAAATGAACAAAACTGTGAGAAATACGGATGTTGTTCTTATTAAACTGTGTGGCATTTGTACTACAGTCAAAACATATTTCTATTGTACCACCCAGTGTTGTGAAGGAATTTCACTAATCCCCCAGGCCTTTTCACCTCTTCGTTTACCATTAAACTTCTTTGCATTTAAGTCAAGCAAAGTTGATGGCTGGGCCACACAGTCTCTTTTTTATTATCAATTTTGTGTCTCACAGTTATTTGTTCAGATTCTCCCCATCTGTCCTCGCCATAGTGACCAAGGCTGAGGGTATGAATGTTTATCGTCTGATCCCCAGTAAGATCCTGAATATGCACAGCTTGATGCACAGGCAAATAGTCACACAAACACATCTACATCTACATAAAGATATGCAGATATAGACATAGCCTAATGATATTTAAAGATTTAAGGAGCTGCACTGCACAGAACATTGGTGAGAAGCAGTTACTCCTCACTAAAACCCAACTGCTGCAGATAGCACTATTGATATTTTGAAGTTTTTGGGACACACACTTGTTTACCAATGTGCTTATATAATAAGAAGATTCCTGGCTTATACTGTAAAATGCTGTACTGTAACACTTAAACATGCAGTTGCAACCAGGCTTTGATTATAAATGCAGATGGAATTTGGTGTTGCCCTAGAAAACTTGGTTAAATGTAACATATGACCCTAGAGCAAAATTACTAAAAAAGAATAAAGACTGAAAGGTCATATGGTTAGCATGACTTTTGGATATATGTCTATGTTGATGCATCTGGATTTAAATAAGGATTACTCTTTTAAATATGTTCAACCAATTACTTAGGAATATTATCCTTAGCTTTATTCAGAGGAGGTATACACTTGAATTTTCTTTTTCTTTCTTTTATTTTTCAGTTGTCTTAATTGTTTTCGGATTATGTGTCTTTCACAACATGATCTTCCAAAAGTTCTCAACTATGGCCCTCAATCATCACAGAAAGGTTCTGGTTAGGCTTGCACCATGGAGAACCATGGGTGAATTTCAACTCCTGTGGATTACAGTGGATTTCAGATGTTTTAACATGTTAACAAGACTTCTTAAATGTCCGTTTTGATGACTCCATTGGAGTTTCATTTCATAAGAGGTCTGACCACCACTTGTCCACCGCTGTACAATGATAGTATTGATTAGCATACTGATTGTCTAATTCCTTATCAAAATTAATATTTTCTAAAAGAAAAAAAACACTTGTTTGTGGTCGTAACAATGTTTAATAATTATTATTTCTGTAATTTCTTGGTTTCATTTAATGTGCAATGCTGGTAATTGACATTAGTAAAGTCTGCCTCTTCAATACCTATCTGCAAATGTTGCACAAATGTGTTTTTGATAAGGTCAGAAAAAGGTAGATTTTTAATGCTAAACAAACATGCTCAAACATGCATTATATGTATGTATGTATGTATGTATGTATACACACACAGTGAGTATACTGTATACAGTAAGTAAACATGCGTATTCCTGCTCACACAAATTACTTTGCAAAACAGATATTGTCAAAAAAAAGTAATATAAAAATAAATAATCTAAAAAAGAAATAAAAAAGCTTATACGGTCTTTCATTTTATGAAATATTCTCTTAAAAATATTTAAAACAACATATTTTACTGATATTTACACTTTTTTCAATACTCCCTGCACAGTGAGGTTATCAAATTTTGACTGTGTTTGTGTTTTTATCACTTTAATTTATTCTTCCTCTTGGTATTTTGTAATAAAGGCATGGATAGTCTATTCTCTACAGTTCAGCAGTGAATTTTTGCCTTTCTTATTTGGTTAACTTAAAGAGCTTTCATGAAATAAAAAACCCAGTGACCTGTTTTAGACCTAACAAACAAATTACTATCAATTATATATCAAGGCAAAAGTATTTAATGCAGAGTGCACCAGATGTCGTGGTATATTGATGGAAACACACTGTTCTATTTGTATATTTCTGATAGAAAAATATGTTTGGTGCATTGTGGTTTGTGTCTTTTATTAGTAAAATAAAACAAAGGATAAGGAAAAAAGAAAAATAAAAAGGTTTCCAAAATATAATGAATCAAACTGATTTTAAAAAATGGTCAAATATCCCTCTTAGTCTTGGGATTAAATACCATATCTGTTTTTAGGTTTCACTGAAAATAGGGTTAGAAAACATTACAACATCAACTGAAAAACAAGTGTTTTTCTGCCAGAATAAATTATAACACACAGATTCAGGTAACATGATCAATTAAATACTGCTTGAGAAACACTAAAAACACACATACACAAATACAAGCTTGTATTTGCACACACACGCAGAAACGCACACACACACACACACACACACACACACACACACACACACACACACACAAATCTTATTGTCACAAAGAAAAAGCAAATACACACAAAAACAGCAGCACCTTTTAGAAATAATTACTTAATTTAAGATTTTTTTTTACAAGAAATTCTTTGGAATTAATATCTAGCCTAGGGATAGACACATCCCCCGAAACAAACACACAACACACTCAGAAAAGTTTGTTTGCTAAATATAAAACTTTGCAATTAAAATGAAATAAACCCATAGTCTTAGTGAGATAAGTAAAATGAATCAATTGAAATCCAATTTTTTCCACTAGTTGATATGATGCAGTATTAGTGTGACACACCTGCAAGACTCTCCTCAAGAGCTTACAAGCAGACAGACTTAAAAATGATGAAGTGAAGCTATGTGCTTCCTTAAAAAGTCAGTTTCAGTTAACTCAAAAAACTCTCAGCAATAACACATGTAACTGAACAAAAATGAATGAGTTCCAGCTAAAAATTATTTCAAAAAATTGGAACTGACAACTTAAATAGCATGGACCATAATTGACCACTGACCACTGTACATTTACTAAGTTACATTTAGCTAATGAAAGTAAACCTTAAAATTGTTGGAGCACATCCAGGAGTTTTTTCCAACCCATGGTACTTCTCCTCCGCTTGTTGAAATTAGCAGCACTGTCATCTTGGCCACCATTCAGCAGGCTAACTCATTATTGATCACAACAGATGAACATTTACAGCACAATATTTACATGCGAAATGAATATATCATATTATCTGTCTTGAAAAGCTTCTCAGCCCTTTGAACTCCTTCACCTGTGACTGACCATGTTAACTACTACTTAAATGTTCCTATTATCAAAAAAAAAAAAAATGCATGTTCAATTAAACTTGCAATCATTAATATTAAATATAGGTGTTGTGAGAAATTAAAGGTTAAGTATCTTTACCTGAGACACTTGAACATGCTTGTCAGAAGAACTGAAGATTGAACCACTAACCTTCTAAAAACAACATGCAAAACTCTACACAAGCCCCAGCCAATGAAATCTCTATTTTACTTAATTATGACTTCATTTGGGGATGTCACTGTTGTTGATACACAGTCATATTACAAAACTCAATGTGTAAGCATGGTGGAGACATGTTAAGCTATTGAGAGAGGGAAAAAGAGACAGAGTAAGCAAGCAAGATGTGAGCATGTGTGTTTTTTGTAAGTGTGTTTGTGTGTGTGCACATGAATGTGTTTGTGTATTTGTGTACACTCTTCAGGGAAATTTTAGCCAGATGTCAAACTGAAGTTACAGCCACAACTCAGCTGCTGGGCACCACTTCAGACAATTTTCATTCTCTGAGTGTATGTGTGCATGTTTGTGTGCATGAATAAGTGTATATGCATGTTCACAAGCATGCTTTCATCTGCACACCTACAGTGAAACACTGTGGGAGGTGTTAGGCTACTGAGTGCTCACATACACACACACACACACACATATGCACGTACAGGACTAAGGCTTCATGTTGAGCAGCCCTGCCTTCACTTTTGTGCACTGTGAGGTGTTTACAGAGCAAAATGCTCAGAAATCACTTTGAAAACATACACACATGCGACTACTTGTTAAAATTTGAAGGTGTAATTTGCTCCAAAAAAAAAAGAAAAACCCAGAAGCAGTGTGGTGGATAGATATATTTGCATTTGAATGGAATAACAACACCACAACACCATAAAATCAGTGATTTTATATATATAGATATATATATAAAATCACTGAAAGTGCTTCACGACCAGGCACCATCTTAACTTAAAGAGCTTGTAGTACCCTACAATCCGACTAGACCATTAGGGTCTCAGGATGCAGGCCGACTGGTGGTTGCAAAAATCTCTAAAAGTAGATTGGGAGCCAGAGCCAACAATCTTCCAATTTCAGTCTGGGAGGCAGACACCCTCCCCACATTTAAGAGTAGGCTTAAAACCTTCCTTTTTGATAAAGCTCATAGTCAGGGCTGGCTCAGGCTTGCCTTGGACCAGCCCCTACTTATGCTGCTAAATAGGCTTAGGCTGCTGGGGACTCCATGACACACTGAGCTCTTCTCTTCCATCTCTCTCCCTTTATGTTCTGCATCCATGCTCAATTCATGTCTTTACTAACTTGCCACCTTCCCTAGAGTCTTTGTGCTTTCTTGTCTCGCAGATACCCATGGATAGAGGTTGCGCCAAGATTGCTGATCCAAGCTGTGCCTTCTGCTGTGGCTCTGCTTGATGCTTAGAGCAATTATCATTATTATTATTCATTATTATTATTATTATTATTACTACAAGCATTTCTACTGTTGGCATTGTTATTAGTACTCTTAATAGCATCAATATTAACACACTTACA